>JAHKKF010407356.1:0-11358 GCA_019740295.1 Labeo calbasu | reverse complement strand
AAAAATTTACTGTGTATATATATAATTTTAATATTATTTTTATTAAATGTGTGTGTTTATATATATATATATATATATATATATATATATATATGTGTGTGTGTGTGTGTGTGAGAGAAATCGTTTAAAATTAATAGAATGTTTTTGTATTGTTGTTTTCTTTAATAAGTGTGTGTGTATGTGTGTGTGTATATATATTATTATTATTATTATTATTATTATTATTACTTATAAATTAAGAAATTGTATATTTCATGTTGAATGTTTTATAGACATATCTATCCATATAGTTATATCATTTTAATATTATATTATTTTTTAATAAATGTGCATATATTGTATACTGTATATGTGTGTAGAATAACTTATTTTAAAAATTCAGATTATAGACAATTATAGAATTGGTATTTTATTATATATTTATCAATTTATTATATTATATTATATTATATATGCATTACAGACCCTAATCTTTGTTCACTAAAGGTTGATTAATTTGTTGTGTGTGTAATTTTGCAGGATTTTCTGGTGACTCAGCTAATAGGGAAAGATCTGTTTGACATGTGGAAGGTGGTTGATCCCATGGGGCTGCTGGTTAAAGAGTTGACCCGTAAAGGTATAGCTCTACCCGAGCCCCGCCTCATCCGCTCTGCTGGCGCCAGTACCGTCCTCCCTATCTATTTTGTCGGACTTTACAGGTATGACACAAGCTTTAATAAGCTGCATGAGGTCATTGTTAATTACACTGAGAGAAAACTAACATTTACGAAGCATTGTGTAATGTCATGCTGCCAAGTATCAAAACCCTGATCTGTATTCTCCACAGCCTGTAAATAAAGCTCTAGTTGATTAATCTGATGTGTCATTTCAGGGTTGAGTCTTTTTGGAGATTTATTCTGGTCTCCTCCAAGAAACAATTTCAGACCCAGCGCTATAGCAGATAATCAATACTCCTCTCAGTTTAGGTTTTGATTGATTTTTAAAATGCCAAATCTTTTTTTGTCTCTCTTATTTTGTGTCAGTGACCGTAAGCTGCTGGCTCAGGGCCCAGGCGAGACTGTCCTGGCAGCAGAAGAGGAGGCAGCGCGTGTGGCTCTGAGGAAACTCTATGGCTTCACCGAGAACCGCAGACCGTGGGACTTCTCTGCCCTCCGTGAACAGCTTCAGAAGCCCAGCACACAGGCTCTCACCAGCGGATAAATGACACGGAATCCAGCAGTCAATGTTTTATACTCTGGCTTGAAGAACTGACATGTGTACCAACATTCATCATCATCTGCTTTATCACAACTATATGTAGAGAAAAACTTGATTTCTTTTTCCTCACATGTGGCTGTGGAGTTACACGAGTCCAACCTAATTTGCCAGAGAGACTGAAAATCGTGATGTACCACAGACTACAATGAGCATTTGTCTGCTCTGTATGTGTACGTTCTTTAGATGTGTTACTACATATAAACTGATGTATATAAATGTTAAGCTTTGGTTGCTAATAAAACTTCTGAACAAATTGTTCCACTTGAAATGTTCAGTCTGGATAGAATACAAAAGCAATTTTTAGGCAAAACTTTTTGTGTTGTCATGGATACTAGTTTTGCACCCTGGCTCGGAGTTGGTCACCATATATATAGATACAGTATTTCACTCATCTAATCAGCCAGATTCTACTTGGCAAGCAGTCATACGGTAATAGTGATGATTAGAAACAGATAATTGCTAGATGATTCTGTTAAATTACCTCAAAATTATGTTTGAAGATTCCATGTTATGGTTTCCTCCTACCATTTTATCCATCTTGCTACATCGTTAATCTTAGTGAACTCTGATGAGCAAACCACCATGTTCATTTGTTTTAATTTAACTTTTTAAAATTAACTTTTTGCCATTTGTACATTTTATGGGTCTGGCCTCTCGCTATTTTTAGCTGTACAAAACAGGTCAATTTTCTGCTTTATATTGCAGATTGGTGTGTCTTACCATATTATTTTAATGTATTATCTTAATTATGAACACACTGGTTTGTAGTGCAAGAAGTTTACCGTTTACTGCACGTTGTTACTGTCGTTATTTTTCTATAGCGGCTAATGAACCGGAAGTCTCGCCCACAAGCTTACTTTCGCGTCAAAGAATAAGGTGGATAAAATAGACCAGTCTGTACTTGGAAATTAAATGTCGTGTTTTATTTATGTGTTACTTGCAAATTCTTTATTATTTGTTAAACTTACTGTCAGTATTTGAGGAGTAAAATGTTTCTACACTTTTTTCAGCGTAGGAATTCATCTGTAAGCTCAAGACGTTAGGGTATGTGCATATACTAAACTGAGAAATATACAGAATAAGCCCAACACAACACAAAGCCGCTTCATCTAATTTACCCAGCTTCGTTTATCACTTCATTGTACATAGTCGTGGCCATCTTAAAAACAAAAGGTGATTAATAAAGTCGATTCATGTCCTCAGCGAGCCAAATCCTCTGAATTAGGTCACTCTTGCAGAGCCGCTGTGCTATTGTGTTTCGTCAATGTGTTCCTCAAGAGGGCGCTGCGGGTTAAGAACATTTAAATGAGGGCGACAACGTGCGCTTGAGAACTGTGATCACGTGATCCTATGCAGCGCCTGTGATTGGTTGCTCGCTTTCCCGTTCCAGAGTTTTCGCTCCGGTGCTAGCTGGTTTGTGACTCTGTTACGCAAAAACATTATGTTTTTCTTACTTGTAAGTACTGAAATTGAGCAAAACTATTTATGAGGGTATATCTGTTATATTTCCATATAAATTTACACCGTAGAACAAATCTTATGGACAGTTTTAGCACTGAGCCCTTTGGTTTCTCATCCCCCTGTTGGTCGTTATGTTAAACTGCACGCATTCAGAGTGGGAGGGCTGGCCGTCGAGTCTCTCACTGGCAGTGAAAGTAGAGTGGGCAGGCTGGCCGTTAAAGAAAGTGCCTGCGCCTCAGGACCCTCCTCTCTTCACTACGGCGCTTTTCGCCCGTTGTTCGCGAAACGTGAGGCCCTTCTGAAGAACTCCAGTCCGTCTTAGCTTCCCGGTGACACGTTTTAAAGGAAACCCATCTAATATTTCCCCAGGAACACATATTGGATTTTTATTACATTATTTTTTTTTAATTGACCGACGCTATATTAACGGCTCCGGCCATGGCAGCCAGCGCGAAGCGAAAACAGGAGGAAAAACACCTGAAGATGCTGCGGGAAATGACGAGTTTGGCGCCCAACCGAAAGTGCTTCGACTGCGACCAGCGCGGCCCGACCTACGCCAACATGACCGTGGGCTCGTTCGTCTGCACGTCCTGCTCAGGCATCCTGTGAGCCACCCTCCTGTCTATCTCTGTCTGAGCCCTCTTTATTTCACACACTGGCTGTGTCTCAAAATCTAGTGGGCTGCCTATCTAGACATCATAACCGCATTATTTAACGCCCTTGATGCCATAAACATGTCTAGTTGGGCAGCTCTGTAGGTTTTGAAATCATTTTTTTAAGCCAGCTGTTGATCTATTAACATAAAGGGGGTTTAAAATGTAAATAAGGGTGGGTAAATGGGTTGTTGTCTTATTGGGGGTTGGTAATCTGTCAGTTAACCAAGCTGTAAGGGTGGGCAAATTGTATTTAGGGTGGGTGGTTGGGCTATCGCAGTAACGTGTGTCTTGCTCTCAATCCACTCCAGCAAACTTGAACAGCTACCTGTAGGCATATCACTGGTATTGTGGCCTTTTCATACTCGTGTCCTGCATTGTCTTATCTAGTAGTAAGGACAGGCCCTTGTGGATCAGATAAACCTCTATACAGCATGTGGAAGAGCTGGATAGTCATAGAGACACATGGTGACATGTGGCAAAGGGTGTGTGCACCCCTGCAGTGCTGTCTTGATAGCAGAGGGCTTGACAATCCCTAAATTAATTTTAATTTATACTTGGTGATCTGTGAAAAGGTTTAGAGGAAATCAGTGGAAAACTGAAAATTAATAAATAAAAAGTATCAAAATAAATGTATTTTAAAATCTAAAAGTACTATATTGAATAGTTGACATTCCAACAGAAAAATAGGTTTTTAATTTTTTTTTTACATCTGTCTGTCTGTGTCCATCCATTTAAAATATATTTATTTTGATAATTTTTTAATTCAAATTATTTATGTAGTTATTTATTATTATTTACTAAGAAACATTTATATAAACTGTTTAAATAAAATAAAATAAATAGTAGAAAAATGGAAGTAGAAAAAAAAAAATCCAAAAATAGTATGCATACACTACCATTCAAAAATGTTTGAACAGTAATGTTTTTAAAGAAGTCTTCTGCTCACCAAGCCTGCATTTATTTGATCCAAAATACAGCAAAAACAGTACAATTTTAAAATATTTTTACTATTTAAAACAACTGTTTTATATTTTAATATATTTTAAAATTTAATTTAATTTATTCCTGTGATCAAAATCTAAATCTTCAAAATCATTACTCCAGTCTTCTGTGTCACATGATCCTGCAGAAATCATTGTAATATGCTAAATTGCTGTTCAAGAAACATTTCTATTATTAGCAATATTTAAAACAGTTGAGTACATTTTTTTCAGGATTCTTTGATGAATAGAAAAATCAGCATTTATCTGAAATATAAAGCTTTTGTAACATTATACACTATACCATTCAAAAACCTGGAAGCAGTATTAATTTTTAAAGAAATGACAGGAATTAATACTTTTATTTAGCAAGGATGCTTTAAATTGATCAAAAGTGATAATAAAGACATTTATAATTTTGCAAAAGGTTTTTATTTCAGATAAATGCTGTTCTTCTGAACTTTCTGTTCATCAAAGAAACATGAAAAATTCTACTCTGCTGTTTTCAACATAATAATAATAATAAATGTTTCTTGAGCCACAAATTGGAATATTAGAATGATATCTGAAGGATTGTGTGACTGGAGTAATGATGCTAAAAATTCAGCTTTGAAATCAAAGGAATAAATTACATTTTAATACATTCAAATAGAAAACAATAATTTTAAATAGAAAAATATTTCAGAATTGTACTGTTGTTGGTGTACTTTAGATCAAACGAGATTCCTTAAAAACATTCTTACTGTTCAAAAACGTTTGGCTGATAGTATCTATATTATTTTTTCATAGTACAAATTTGGCATTGTTCAGTTTTCAGCAAGCTTTTTGAAATCATATGTTGAGTTCTTGTGTAGTTTAGATTAGATTTTTACACGGAAGTCATTTTCCATGTTATTTATCCTCCCTTGTAAGTTGATAAGCATCAAATTGGCACCGGAATAAATGCTGAAACATGCCATTACATTGCCAGAATCTCCACTGAAAAATACATTTGAGGTGTTGTTATGTCTTAGATTGGTGTATCATTTATAAATTTACCTGTTATGATGAACAGTTGTGTGTCCTGTATCAGAATTTCAGCCCTGTTGTGTAACAGACTTCTAGAGCAGTGGATTAGAGTTGGAAATGCTCCTAAAATAATGCCTTTTTAATTCAAATCGCAAGAGTTATCCTGCAAATACGTGATGCAGAGTTTCTTGAATTTAAGTAAATGTTAAAAATAAGCAGACTGTGTTCCTTCACTGTGTCTATGAAGCTGACACCCATGGATTCCTGAATGGTTCAATCTGTCCTATGTGGTCTAATGGAAGTTATTTTTAACTTCCCCACACATCATTTTTAATTTCTCCCCCCCCCCCCCCCCACTATTTATTGTTATTGCAAAACCACCATTTTAATGTTTATTTTACAATTTTTGGACCTCTTTGGATGGAATGACCCACATATCGATAAAACTATTTGATGTATATTTATTTTAGAACATGACAGTGAGTTGCATTATTTAAATATGTTCTTTGTTGGTTTACGTAATTAATTAATATTATTATAAAAGGCATTAAATTGCTTTCTCATGTGTTTATAGAACACACTGGTACCGTACTGCTGTTGCAGATGGTGGGCTCAGTGTCATATTTGAATGAATATGTGCATTCCTGCAGTGTAATTCAATCCTAATATTATGCTTTGTTTGCAATATGATGAAAACTGACCCACTTTTTCCCATTTTTGCACGTATTTGCCTTGATATCAGAATTCAGAATGGCTTGTCTAAATGGAATAGTCCATTTTGAAGAGTTTTTAGTTCATGAAGAACCTGAATTGATTGTGTTAGTTCTTCAGATCTGTGTTTCTGATGATGAACTGTCTCACAGAGCCTGAACTTGTCTGAACTAGTCAAGTCTGAAACATGATGAGGTAGGTCTCATGGGTTTGATTAAGAAATGGGTTTGATTTCCCAGCATTTAAGTACATGATGAGACAGTTCTGCTAGACTTGATTATCTATTCACATCTTTGAGTTTGTAGAAGAATCTTGCAGTCCAAACGGTTACATTTGAGCTACTCCCTTATAAGACAACAAGATGTGTGAAAATAATCTCTCATCGTATCCCACGGGAGTACAGGAACCATCTGCCATCTGTAAGCACTTCAGAGAGAAATGCAACAAACAGTCCGATATGTTGGCACTGTTTCTAAGTAAAGCTATTGATAAATGTTCTGGCTTTCATGCAGTGTGGTTTGGTGTCCTCCTGTTGTCCAGATACCGAGATCTCTGGAATGCCATTCTGAGTGACCTCTTTACAAAACTACAAAGAAATTGTCAATAATTCTCCAAAACGCAGAGTGGAGGAGAGGATAGTGAGATGGGAGCGATCGATTGTGCAAATAAAAGAAATACGAGTTTGTTGTTCTAGCTGAACTTTTCTGGAGTCCTGGAGTTAGGCGAGGGGTGAGGATCATGTTAGTTCATTTGAAAGTGGTGTCAGATGTATTTGAACAAGCCTGAGCCAAGCTGGGAGGACTGATAATTAGTTTTCTAGGTGGATCACTCTGATCTGATCTGGTCATAATACTAAACTAACTAAAAAGTAACAACACATGACAGATTTTGGTAGACTTACCTGGAATTTAGCATCATACTGGTTCCATCAACAAAAACCCTAGGAGTTTTTTTCATTGGCTTTTGAATTATTGCAGAAAATAAGCTCTGTGACTGTAAATAAAAGTTTATGATTCTTATACGTTTTGTTCGTAGGGTTACTCCATCCCAAAATGAAAATTTTGTCATTGATCACTTACCCCCATGTCGTTCCAAACCCATAAAGCTTTGTTCGTCAGAACACAATTTGAGATATTTTGGATGAAAACTGGTGACTGTCCCATTGACTGCCGAGTTAATATCACTGTCAAGACACAGAAAAGTACAAAAGACATCATCAAAATTGTCCATCTGCCATCAGATCGACATTTATTCAACGCGTCACCATAGCGCCATTTTGAAGAGTATCCACTGGACACAAACAGCGTATGCTGTTCTGTGTCAGCTGCGCCACGTGCATATGCTGTTTTCGTAAATAAACGTAGAAAACATATCCGTTTGGTGTGCCTGACACAGAACGGCATACACAGTTTGCGTCCAGCGGATACTCTTCAAAATGGTGCTATGGTGACGTGGAGGAGACAAATTGTTGAATAATTTTTTTCTTTGCGTACAAAAAGTATTCTCGTAGCTTCGTAAAATTATGGTTAAACCACTGATGGCAGATGGACTATTTTGACAATGTCTTTCATACTTTTCTGGGCCTTGACAGTGGTATTTTCTTGTCAGTCAATAGAACAGCCACCAGTTTTCATCCAAAATATCTTAAATTGCGTTCCAAAGACGAACAAAGCTTTATGGGTTTGGACGACATGGGGGTAAGCGATTAATGACAAAATGTTCATTTTGGGCTGGAGTAACCCATTAAATGTGACCTATTATGCCCCTTTTACAAGTCTCAGCTGTCCCCAGAATGTGTCTGTGAAGTTTCAGCTCAAAATACTCCACATATCATTTATTATATTTATATATAGACCCATTTATAGCACTTAAACATGGAAAAAGTAAGATGATATTTATGATATGTCACCTTGAAGGATAATCTTACACAATGCTCGCCTGATTTTAACGCCACTAACGTTAAGCTTTTGAAAACTCTTAATATCCTCGACAGCCTCTGTAGTCTCATTTAACAAAATTATTAAGCCACCTTTTCCATGTAAAAGGTTTTAAAAAATCATGGGAGGGGTGTTACATGGAAAAATGTTAAATCGTGAAAATATGTTGATCTTGCGTTAACCACAGACCTCATTTCAGGCATTTAACCAAAATCCCATTGACTTTGGGTCGATGGAACCAAATCAAGCAAAAATGCTTGTTTCTGGCTTTTACGGCTAAATCCTGCAGTGTTCTATTATTGTTATGTATATGTGTTTGCAAGTATCCTCCTAATTGTCTATAATTTTCCCTCCGTTGCTGACGGAGTCTGTGAACGATGACCGTCCTAGTAAACTCCATCAGGGGAGATAATTGGGTTCTTTTCTAAGCACCAGCTTCTAAAATGACTTCAGTATCACCAGAGAGACTGAAGCGTATGCACCAGATGTCAGACAGCCAAAGCATGGGAGTCCCCTTACAACCAGTCTGCAAATATTTGACTTTTTTGTACTTTATAATACAATGTTTGCGCTTGTACGTTTAGCAGTTTCAACCGTATTCCACCTTATGCTTCGCTAAAGGCACAGTCTAGTCAAAAGCATAATATATGCACGTTCTCTTGTGTGGGTTATGGAAAAGTGAATGATTAACGTGCTAAGCTATTAATGTATGAGCTATTAGGTGTCGGGTTTTAATTAGGGCATTTGCATGGGGAGATGATCCTCTGGCTTTGCTGGATTCACAAGTGTGCCAGTGATTTCCAGTTTTAATCCTGAAGTAGATTTTGAACTGAAAGTAGATTTTGACCTGCTGCCTCACAGAGTACTGATGTGCTAAATTAGGTTTCAGTTCATCAGATTGAGGATTTTGACAGAATTTTGTTAGAAATTAGAAATGTACTATATTTTGGTGTCACTTTTTTTAATGCATCTGTCGATATTGGATATTAATTGTGCATGCTAATATATTTTTACATTTAGTTAACCATGATCTAGTACTTAATTTAATCTTTAAAATGCTAATAATTCAAAAACACTGTTAAATATTATCTTTAGCAAATTTCAAAATGATTGCAAATCTGAATTTTTTTTAAATATGCTCTTATTTTTAAAATGATTCACTGTAGATTTTTTTAAGATAAAATACTCATTTTTAATATATTAGCAATTTATCTGTTATCTATGGAAGCCCATTTCTGCCACTGAATAAAAAATGTAAAAAAGTATTTGCAACTTTTAATCTCACAATTCTGACATTTTTCTCGCAATTGCAAGTTTATATCTCAGAATTGCGTGATACAAGCTCACAATTCTGACTGAGTTATAAAGTCAGAATTGTGAAAAATAAACAAAATTCTGAGAAAAGTCACAATTGCGAAATAAAGATTTCAGTTGCAAGTTTTATATCACGCAATTCTGAGAAAAAAAAGTCAGAATTGTGACTTTGTATCAGGCATAATAACTTGAGAATAATTGTAGGCTGATTTTAATTTGGACATTATTATTTTACATTTATTCTATATCCTAACCCTAAAATATTACAGTTGAAGTAATGTAATTCATCCCATATTGTATATTCTACGTCCTCAGCCTCAGCACTTTATCAAATTGCTTTGATTTCTTCATCTCTGTGTTTGTGACTGATTTCCTGTAGTGATTTTGGTGCATTTCCTCTCACCTGATCTGAACTTTCATCATACACTCTCGCCTGTGCATGTATAATCATTCTGATCATTCTCTGGCTTGTACATATGACCATATCAGTGAACATGTATGTTTCTTGAACAGGAAGTGAATGTCAAGTACTTGCAGCATCAGCAGCATGTGGTCTGCACGTGCACAGGAAGTGGAAACAGTAGGACAGGAAGTACACATTGTCCTCTCACTTCAGAGCTGTGTCAATGTATGTGTGAAGGCCATTGCTCCACTCATACTGTTGCCATATTCACTTCATTTGATGGTTAAAATCAGTTTTTGATCACTTTTACTGTCAAATGTTTGTTTTAATGTTATCATTCATTTGTTTTATGTAGGACAAATTCCAGTAAATGAACGCAAATACCTCTTCTCCGTGTCCGACATGGACCTAATTTACCTGAATTCACCATATACTGTGTATTATCAGTATAATATTGGCCGTTGATCACCCTGCTTATAAGATATCATTAGGAGAAACCCTATCAGCTGACCGCTAATCTGAACTGTGCTTTCCTTCCATGAATCTCTGAGAAGAAACGCAGATCTTTTGGCCTGAAAAAGACTAGTGTTACCTGAGTAGAGATTGGTTGAAGTCAGGCTACCCACAAACACTTCCCTGTTAGTTTTATGGTGGGGTCAGTTAGTGGGTAAACACATTCCAGCACAGGGTGGGTCCATTTGTCTCTCTCTTTCTCTCAATTCTTCAGCTCCCTCACTTTCACTGCCTTGCTTTATCACTCTTTCTTTCTCTTTCTTTCTTTCTTTCTTTCTTTCTTTCTGTCTTTCTTTCTCTGTTCTCTCTAACTTGTTCACCTCTGTTTCCGTAGTCTGATATATCAGACACCGCAGATCTTGTCTTGATTTGATCATCTTATGCCACACACACTAGTTTCGCTTGCGACACTTCCTCTTGTCTGGTTTGCCAGTATAGAATACATCCTTTTTTTTTTTGTAGTTTACAGTAAGATATTACTTTTTTTTCACATTTAGCTGTCATTAAACTTTTGGCCTCTTTAACTTTTTATCTTTGCTTCATAAAATGTTGTATTTTTTTTTTATATCAAGCAGTAATAATTTTTTAAATGTGATAAGGCCATGCTGTATTGTGTTGTCATGGCTAAAGGACGTTATATGGTATGCCGCATGTAAATATTTATAAATGGTATTGTAAAAAAGTTAATATGTAGCGAGTTGCGCAATGTTACAATCTGTTGAGTAGTTTGGGCTTGATCGGGCTTGCTAAATTAAAAAAAATAAATAAAAATCATGCTCACCAGGGCTGCATTTTTAAAAAAAATACTAATATTATTAAAGGTTACACTTTAATAATAATAAAAAAATCAAAGCTTTCAGCAGTTATTATTTCAGACTTTGTCACCTGATCCATTAAAAATATTTTTTGGAAATAGTGATATAGGCCTATGTATTTCAGTAGTAGAAAAACTAATTTTTTGATTAGTGGAAAAAAATGATTTGCTTTTATGAAAATTAAAATGCCTTTATTGACAAAATAATGCTTTTATTTATTGACTTTATGTCATCAATTTGACGCACACGTGTATATATATATATATATATATATATATATATATATATACACGTGTATATATA
>JAHKKF010407326.1:0-17477 GCA_019740295.1 Labeo calbasu | reverse complement strand
TAAATAAATAAATAATTATTTTGGTAACACTTTACAATGTATTATTTGTTAATGAATAATGAACAATAGATTTATTACACTATTTATTCAACTTTGTTAATGTTAGTTAATAAAAAAAAAACAGTTGTTCATTGTTTGTCCGTTAATTCAGTGCATTAACTAATGTTAACAAACAACTTGATTTTAATAATGCATTAGTAAATGCAGAAATTAACTAAGATTAACAAATGCTGTAGAAGTATTTTTCATTCTTAGATCATGTAACTAATGTAGTTAACTTATTGTAAAGTGTTGGCAACACCAGCATAGTTCCAGATTTAAAATGAGGAGTACATTAAATAGATTTCATTTTATTTCACTCATCATTTTAAATCTCGAAGAATGATGTCAAATCCACCTATTGGTACAAATATAAAGAAATAAATAATATAAAATTTAGTTGAGTTTGAAAGCCCAGCTCAACTGGGAAAGTTAATGCTCATACTAGTGTAGAATTACACTGACACACTGGGAAAAAAAAAAAAACTGACAAAGGATTTTTTTTTAGCCAGCAACTCATATCAAATTCCTACCATATTAACAAAGGCAGAGATGAAAAGAAGCAGAATTGTAAAGACTCCGACGAGTGTGCTGTTGACACGGGACTGAACGATCCTCTTTGACACTGTCTGCAAGGTAACTGGGAAAAGCTGCAAGAGAGACAAGAGGAAAAAAAATTGTGAATGAACACCTCTAAGACACCATTTAAAAAAATTGCATTGATTGCACATTCATTTGAATTAAAAATGCAGTCCAGATTTCACATGCATAAATGTGAAGGATGGAGGGAGGCACTGACTGACCTTAACACAGGAGTAAATGGCACATACAAAGAGGACATGTGCAAGAATAATAAAGATGCTGATGAACATGCCCAGCATTAACGGTGTACTGCAAGACAAAATACACAACACCATTCATACTGCAAATTAATATCTTAACATTAAATCAGTTTTGTTATAACAAAGAATGCTTCATCACTCACTGTGGAAATATGATGATTTGTATAAAAACAATAAAGCAGAAGACGACAAGTGTACAGGCCACATAACCACCAAAACGATCGTCCACCTTTTTGGAATACTAAAAACACACACAGAAAAAAAAAAAAAAAAAAAAAGTGTTACTGTTAGCAGACTTTTTTTTGGTACTCTAAGTTTATAAATGTTGTGCCAGAGCTGGACAGTGTTAAACCTGTTTTACAAGCTGTCTACGGACCTTTTTCTCCAGAAAAGGTGTTTGGAATGTGAGCAGGAACTTCTTGACGTGGTCTTTCCGCAGCTGGTCAATGCTGCGAGCATCGATGGCACGACCTAAAAACTCATCGACCTCGTCCTCTGGGTTCAGAGCCTCTTGCGCACAGCGGCTGGCGAGAGCAAAAAAAGCATTTAGGATAAAAAAGGCGATTTTATAAAATGTATCTTTTAATATTAAAATATATAAACAATATCTACGTCTCTTTAAAAAAAAAAAAAAAATCATTATTGGTGCCCCAATTGGCTTTTTTTGAATTGAAACCTTATCTAGACCATTCATTTTATGTTGGCTCTATTCTAAAGCGACTCACAGATTGTGAAAACAGCCTGTGAAATCTAACCCACAAGCCCCTGCAGAGCCAGAGAGAATGGATTTGTGTCCTAATAAAAGCAGAACTCACTTATCTTTGCTGGAGGCTTCATCTATGCCCTGAAAACAGACAGGTAGATTAGTTACAGTGGGCAGTAAAAACACACTGGAAGTAGAAAAACACATTCTGGGTTTCATCT
Source organism: Labeo calbasu (assembly GCA_019740295.1). Classification (NCBI taxonomy): domain Eukaryota; kingdom Metazoa; phylum Chordata; class Actinopteri; order Cypriniformes; family Cyprinidae; genus Labeo; species Labeo calbasu. The sequence goes on along the minus strand of JAHKKF010407326.1, from coordinate 15,672 downwards.
GAGACAGCTCCAAAGCCAAACCCACAGAGTCACTGCTGCTTTAATTAACACTCAGGGACTTCAAATTACATTCAGAGCGAGAGTGAGAACTTGACAGAGACGAGAAATGGGTCTTACACAGCAAATAATCACGCCCTTGTTTTCCAGAAAAATGTCTGAACATTTTTAAAACAAGATTAATTTACTTGCAAAGCAAAACTGATATACTACATACTCTTACGTTTATATTTTATATATAATATAGTACATATACTGTTAATTACCCATTGTTATGTAATTCCTTATATTTTGTATAATTAGTATTTCAAAGAATATACTGAAGAAAAAAATAATAATATAAATGTATAATACATGTTTAGTTCACAATGTAACATTATTTTACATATTTTAATGAATGTATATTGAAAGCCTTTTTTAATCTAATTCAGTTTTCTAACCATGAAATGTTTTTCAACATAAATCTTAATATGAAAACCATAACCATTTTTTTAACATAAATTTAGAATATATTTTGTAAATATATTTAAAAGAATACAAATTTAAGTAAGTTTTAATTTAAGGTTAAACAAATATTATTAATGTTTACATGGAAACACTTTACAATAAGGTTCCATTAGTTAATGTATTACCTAATATGAACAATAAACAATACATGTATTACAGTATTTATGAATCTTTGTTGATGTTAGCTGATAAAAATACAGTCATTCATTGTTTGTTCATGTTGGTTCACAGTGCATTAATGAATGTTATCAAACACAACTTATGTTTTTAATAATGCATTAGTAAATGCAAAAATGAACATGAACTAAGATTAATAAATGCTGTAGAAGTAGCGTTCACTCTTAGTTAACTAATGTAGTTAACTAATTACTGTTACCGGTGTTGTAATCTAATTCAGTTTTCTAACCATAAAATGTTTTAACATAAACCTTAATATGAAAACCATAAACATTTTTTTAACATAAGATTAATAAATGCTGTAGAAATATTGCTCATTCTTAGTTAATGTTAACTAATGTAGTTAACTAATGAACCTTATTGTAAATTGTTACCAGGTTTTTTAATCTAATAACGTTTTCTAACCATAAAATATTTTAAACAAACTAAAAACCATAATTTTTAACATAAACTTAGAACATATTTTATACACATATTTCAAAGAATACAAATTTAAGGTTCCTCACCCTATTTTTAAATAAGTCGCATTAATTTATACAGTTTTGTATAACTGGTAACACCTTACAATAAGGTTCCATTAGTTAATGTTAGCATAACCAAACAATGAACAATACATTTATTACAGTAAATATTCATCTTTGTTATTTTTAGTTAATAAAAACACAGTCGTTCATTGGTAGCTTATGTTTGTTCACAGTGCATTAACTAATGTTATCAAACACAACTTATATTTTTAATAATTAACATGAACTAAGATTAATAAATGCTGTAGACATTCTTAGTTCATTTAACTAATGTAGTTAACTAATGTTAACTAATGAACCTAATTTTAACATGTTACTGGGTTTTTTAATCTAAAAACATTTTCTAAATAAAAAAATATTTTTAAATAAAAACCATTTTAACATGAATATAGAACATATTTGTATATGTATTTCAAAGAATGTAAATTTAAATAAGTTTTAATTACAGCTTAAACAAATCTCATTAATTCATACAATTTTATTTAACTTGTAACACTTTGCAGTAAGGTTCCATTAATGTTAGTTAATGTATTAACTAACACGAACAAACAATAAACAATACATTTATTACAGTATTTATTAATCTTTGTTAATGTTAGTTAAAAATACAGTCATTCATTGTTTGTTCATGTTAGTTCGCAGTGCATTAACTAATGTTATCAAACACAACTTATGTTTTTAACAATTAACATGAAATTAACATGAACTAAGAAAAATAAACGCTGTAGACATATTTTTAGTTCATTTAACTAATGTAGTTAATTAATGTTAACTAATGCACCTAATTGTAAAGTGTTTCCGGGTTTTTTCATCTAAAAAATATTTTTAAATATGAAGTAAAAACCATAACCATTTCAACATGAACATAGAACATATTTGTATACATATTTCAAAGAATGCACATTTAAATAAGTTTTAAATCTCAGTAATTCATACAATTTCGTTTAACTAGTAACACTTAACTAGTAACTACAATAAGGTCCAATTAGTTAATGTTAGTTAATGTATTAACTAACACAAATAAACAAGGAGCAATACATTTATTACAATATTTATTAATATTTGTTAATGTTAGTTAATGAAAATAGTCGTTCATTGTTAGTTCATGTTAATTCACAGTGCATTAACTAATGTTAACAAGCTTGATTTTAATAACGCATTAGTAAATGTTCAAATTAACAAACTAAGATTAATAAATACTGTAAAAGCATAAAGTAGTCAACTAATTTTAACTAATGAACCTTTTTGTAAAGTGTCACCATTTAATTTCATTTTAAAGATGTTTTTACGCGAAATACGGATTTTAAAAAAAATTAGCACTTTACAATACCTTTTATTAGTTAGCATTAATTCATTACATTGGTTAACATGACCTAAGAATGAACAATTTACAGCATTTATTAATCTTAGTTAATGTTAATTTCTGCATTTACTAGTGCTTTATTAAAATCACAAGTTGTGTTTGTTCACATTAGTTAATGTACTGTGAACTAACATGAACAATGAATGACTATATTTTGATTAACTAACACTAACAAAGATGAATAAACAGTGTAATAAATGTATTGTTCATTGTTCGTTCATGTTAGTTAATACATTAACTAATGCTATAAAATGACACTATTGTAAAGTGTTAGAAAAAAAAAACAGCATTTCTAAAATACAGTATTAAAACTACTGAAAAAAACAAATTTCTACAAATAATTTAAACTTTTATTTGAAAAAAACAAAAAAAAAAAACAATCTCCCACTTGTTCTTTCCCTATTAACACCATCTGACGCAATATTTATTTGTCACACTATTACTGTCCCTGCTATTTTTTGTGTGACACTGATGGAAATCAGAAAAGTCATCGCCTGGAAAGGGGAAAAAGCAATTCACACATAGGCACTGCCAAGCTCCGGAGAAAATTGCTTCAATTACGACTTGTTGCTACACTCATAAAGAAGTGCAGGGGAGATCAGACGGCGTGAGCTGTCAGAGGCAGAGTGAGAGCGGATGGAGCGGAGCTCACCATCTGTCTGAAGACTTTGGAATCTTTAGTCCTGGAGAAAGATCTGTCAGGAACCCACCGCGGCATCAGACCCTCTGAAGAATTGGCTCGAGCACGCTGCATCTTAGCCATCATTGCTTTTTCCTCTTTCTGCAAGGGAAATTTGGCACAAGGACACACACAGGAAATTAAACCGTGCTCCAGCAAACTCAAATAAATAGAAACTTTATTGATCCCCAAAGGGAAATTCAGTCATTTGTATCAAGGCATAACAAAACACAGCCCCGACCACCAAATATTATGCAATCAAGATCTCCTGTTTGTGAATTTGCAGGCACAAAAACTTCTGCAATGAGTTTGTATTTCAACAATGTTCATATGCCTGCATGTAACTGACCCTTTTCTGACTGCATCCCAGCACAAAAAACGTCTCAATGTTGTTGTCCTTCAAGTAAGCATTTCTCTCTCCTCCAAAACCTGGTTCCACTTCATAGTCACCATTTAAATACTGCAGTGTGGCTTTGGTGATGTGGATCCGCCTGTAAACATTCACAAGAGTTTTACTAATATTTCAGCAAAAAAAAAAAAAGTCATCCAAGATATAGATATATAGTTTGTGTTTCATAGGAGTTTATTAAAATTTAGCATTACATCACTCGCTCACCTATGGATCCAATGTAGTGAATGGGTGCCGTCAGAATGAGAGTCCAAACAGCTGATAAAACATCACAATAATCCACAAGTAACCCACATGACTCCAGTTCATCACTTAATATCAGTGAAAAGCTGTGTGTTTGTAAAAAACAAATCCATCAATAAGAAGTTTTTTAACTTTAAACTCGCTTCCATATAAAATACCAGTCCATAATCCATAATAACGCTTTCTCCAGTGAAAAAGCCCATCTCCAGTTGTCTTCTCACATCAAAATCCACCAAAACATTTGTTTAGAACTGTTTCTGCATGTAAACAGTGCTCAGTCTGTGGATATTTTTCTCCTGTGCTCAGGTGAGATGACTTTTTCCCTGGAGAAAGCAACATTGTGGATGGATACTAAAATTTTAGTCTTATTTTACCCCCATTTGAAGTTAAAAACATCCTAATGATTAGTATTCGCTTTGTAGAGTTGCAGATTACTTGTGGATAGGGATGCTCATTTTAACCGGTTAACTGTTAACCGACAGAAAGAATTTTGACCGATTAATACAATCAGTTAAACAGTTTAAAAGGTCATTCAATATTTTTTTCAGTAATTTACCAAAATATTCTCAAAAAATAAATAAAATTGCATTTTTGAGAGAAAAAAAATGATAAATCACGTAGGCCTATAACGTCAAGTCACATTTTATAATTACATTTGGAAATAGACCTGATGCTGACGCGAAATGTTTACAAACTCTATAAACATAGGCTATTTTAGTTCCTGTCACTCCACAAAAAAATCCTTTCAATTTAACAGTATTCAGAAAAAGAAAAAGAATGAAAAATATAGGCTATACAAACGACAAGCCAAAACGATTCAGGAATTCGAAGCGAAACTGAAACTAACGTCGGGTCTCTCATATGACACGAATCCAAATGTTTCCGTATTCGAGATGTATTTGAATGCCTAAACATTATTTATTATGTAAACCTGATTTTGTACTTCACTCGCATTCCAATATCCACATAAAACAAATTGTTTGCCATATTATCATGGCAGTACAGCGGCGCAATCACTTGAACTCTTTCTTTCTAATAATAAAAACGACTCCTTTCTAGTCATACGGATAATCAAAACTGTAAACGGTTTGCTTTTATTTGTGTACATTCACATTAAAAACAAATATTTGTGCTTTTGTAAAATAAAGAAAAATAGGACGTCGCTTTCAGCCATCTGCCTTTCGCGCAGCACAAAAATGAAACAAAACTTTGCATACCAGTTACTTTTACATTTTTTTCTTTCATTTTAATTAAGCAAAAATATTAATCGTATAGGCCTATTCATTCGTTATATATATAGCCGTTATATATATTGCTGCTTTTTGTGCATGTAAAATTAATCCCTGGAAAACAAATTTTGGTATTTTTAATGGGTCACAGACACTTATTTCTAAAATCTTAAATTCTAATTTTAATAAACAATCTTGTCGGTTAACGGTTAATAATTGGTTAATGAGCGTTGGCTGTCGGTTAGAGAAATAACCGAAATGAACATTTCTACTTGTGGATTATTGTGATGTTTTTATCAGCTGTTTGAACTCTCATTCTGATGGCACCCATTCACTGCAGAGGATCCATTGGTGAGCAAGTGATTTAATGCTAAATTTCTCCAAATCTGTTCTGATGACATCATCTATATCTTGTAATGCCTGATGGCGAGTGTCCTTTCGGGAAATGTCCATTTTTGAGTAGACTATTCCTTTAACAAAAATCACTTTACAGCCAACTTTAAATATGAAACTTATTATTACTCATCACATTTTTGAAGGGTGGTGTTCACTTTTACCCTGCTTGACCTCCCGCCTCCATCTGGTTGGCCAGTGTGACATCGTTGGACCAGACATCAAACTGCCATTTGCGCAGGCCGAGCACCCCGCAGTGCACACGGCCGCTATGTATCCCCACGCGCATGTTCACGTTGACTCCTGTGACCTCTCGCACCAGTCTGCACATGTAACAACACGCATGTGTTTTAATTGAAAAATGTGTTGATGAGGAAGAGAGATCAAAATAGAAAATGAAGAAAAACGTACGAGATGGCCTCAATCATGTCCACTCCCATCTCCACACAGCAGTGTGCGTGATCTGCCCTCGGCTCCGGAAGTCCAGACACACAGTAATAACAGTCCCCCAGGATCTTGATCCGCAGACAGTGGTTTTCCTAAGAATTCAGACACAACACAGCACATTTATGCAAGTATTATTGCGGAAATCCAAGCTAATAGGATGTTATGATGTTAGCATCCTTGTGGGTGTCTGTTTGGGTTGGCTATATGGTTGTTAAAAGTGTTTGGAGGTTTTTATTAGCATATCAGCCGTTTCTTGAGAACTGGTTTTGAATTTATCATCAAAATTCTTAAAACAATATAAATTAACATGACATACTATATCTTCGATATTTTAACAATATTTGTAAAAATTATTTAACTACCTTTTTTAACTGTTTTTTTTTTACTTGTTCATACTTAAAGTGAAAACACTGCAAAATTTAAATCTCTTTTTAATAAATTTGTTGGTCTTTTACCAGTCAAAAGTTTTTGAACAGTAAGATTTTTAATTTTTCTTTTTAAAATAAGTCTCTTCTGCTCACCAAGCTGGCATTTATTTGATCCAAAGTATAACAAAAACAGTAATATTATGAAATATTTTTACTATTTATAATAACTGTTTTCTATTTGAATATATTTTAAAATGTAAGTTATTTTCAGCATCATTACTCCAGTCTTCAGTGTCAAATGACTCTTCAGAAATCATTCTAATATGCTGATTTGCTGTTCAAGAAACATTTATTATTATTATTATTTTTATTAAGATTTAAAACAGTTGATTCTTTGATATATAGAAAGATCCAAAGATCAGCCTTTATCTGAAATAAAAAGCTTTTGTAACATTATATACTATGCCATTCAAAAGCGTGAGGTCAGTATATGTATATATATATAAATATTATAATGATTTTTGAAGGATCATGCGACTGGAGTAATGATGCTAAAAATTCAGCTTTAAAATCACAGGACTAAATTACATTTTAAAATATCATTAAATAGAAAACATTTGAAACTTTTACTGTTTTTGCTGTACTTTGGATCAAATAAATGCAGGCTTGGTGAGCAGAAGTTTTAAAAAACAAAAAAAATCCTACTGTTCAAAAACTTTCTTCAAACACAATTCTGAATAAATTGAGAATCACAATTTTTTTGTTTCAAATAGAGGTCACGATTCTCCCATGAGGCTGTGACAAAATATTTATTGCCTCATTCTATTCAAAAATGTTTCATTAATTTGAATTAATTATTTTTTAAAAATGATTTGAATCTATGATTTAACGACTCACTCATAAATACTTCACATGTTCCATTACTGAATAAATCAGCATTTTTGAACGAATCTCGTGAATGAATGATTCAGTAATCAACATTGTAATCAACAAGAGTTATTTGAAGCGGCAATTTGAATCGAAAATGACTTTCAAAAGATGCTTTGCTCCATTTTGATTTCTACCATAGACATCAGTGTTTATATCCAAACTATAAACTTCTGTGACAATATGGATGATTGTACGACAGAAATACTACTGTGTGGTTGAAAAGGCTGTTTGTGAAGCTGTTTCATCTGTCAGCAGCACCACAAACAGAAATATGAATGTTCTAATATGACCTTGTCAAAAGAATGAATAGACACAGGTGAATCATTGTCATTTAGAAATAAGATTAAGTGGGTGTTTGAATCAAAATGGCGATCTTTATGTATATCCACCTTATTCTTAAACTCGGAAGTAAGCCTGTGTGCGAGATTTCCAGTTTATTAGCCGCTATACGGATATAGGGAAAAGAATAACAATGTGCAGTAAACGATAAAACTGTTTGCACTACAAACCAGTGTGCTCATAACTAAGATAATACATTAAAATAATATGGTAAGCATACACCAGTTTGCAGTATCAAGCAGCAAAACAAGCTGTTTTGTACAGCCAAAAATAGCTGGGCACGGATGAGACCAGAAGCCAAAATTTACAAATGGCTGTTGCAACTTTTAAGGAAAAAATAAGGTGGATAGCTACCCATCTGTTTTTATTATCAGATTTTTTTTGTTGTTTAAATAGTAACACTAAAAATGAATTCGTGTCTACTTACCCAAGCCAATTTATCAAAGCGAGCAAACAGCTCATTAAGGGTCATCACAAGCTCCTGAGCCGTGCACTGAGACGCCAAACTAGTGAAGCCTTCGATGTCCGCAAACAGGATACTGTCGCGAGAACAGACAGAAGACAAGACAGACAGACAGAGAAAATGAGATCAATAATCACAGAGCACCTTGTCTGGGTCACAGAAGTTGGTTTGATGGCCTAACCGAGAAAAAACATCGATTCAGTTCACTTTCTGAATAGAGGGTGGCCACTCTCAATACTTCAGTCTATCCTTCAATTAGAAAAAGCAGGACGCGGTCAGTGTCCTTAAAGGCCTCCTAGCCATGAGGAGGATAGGCGGTCATCAACTACAATTTAAGACATGACAGAATGGACACACGGTATGGACGCATTACCGTGCGACAACAGATGGCACTGTTGCCTTCATAAACGGCTGATAAAATTGACAACATTTGGAAAGCAGGATCCCTACACAGTCTGTGACATTTAGCATTTTCGCACATCCAAGTTTTCCTAGCGCAGATGCTTCGAGCTGGCTGGGATTACGCAGGACGACATGTTCACAAGCGCTGAAATCCACACTCTCCAAACACGCAACTGCATTACTAAAGTGGCTTGCTGTCATTTCACGCAGCTTTCTGTTAATTGATTGTGTAACTTCTGGTACCTCATAACAAGCGGCCATAACCCAACTTGACCCTCGGAGGAAAAAAGAAAAAAGAAAAAGACGGAAAAGTCAGGTCTCAAGGACTAGCGGGTTCGCTAATCTGCGTTTAAGCATTCAACATAGCTTTAGCCTTGGGAAAGATAACCTTAAGCGGTATCAGTGTCTAATGTGTCTGTGTTTTATCCAGACTTGTCGCCTGCTTCAATCACGTGGTGACCGAGTGTTATGACACTGTCGGCTCTCATTCGGGAGGTGTGAGGACAACATTGGCAACCGTATCTGTACGACACCATGTGCTGGTCTTGGCAATTGTGTACCTGACGTTGTCGTGCTTCTGGATGTAGATCTTGTGAAACATCATATCCTCTTTCTTGGCGTTGATGTCTGCCTTCATCTCCATGGCAACGTGCCTTGGCAACACAGAGAGCAGCAGGCGCTCCTGGATCAGGTTGGAGATGACACCAGTGAGCATGTGTATATACGTACACATATAGGTATGTGGGTATGTGGGATGACACAACTCAACTGAACTTTTTCTAAACATCAATATTTTAGGGGGGTAAATACACACATACACATATGTATATGTGTGTTCAAACATATACAAACGTATACATTACACACCGTATTTATACAGTATGTACACATACACATACTGTTGAAATAAATGACAAATTACTGAAAAAAACTTATACATACACATTTTATATAATAAAAATAATGTTTATTTATGTCTAGATTCTGACATAAAAACAAAATCTCACACACACATACATATAAAATTAACATAAAATGTAGAAATAAAGTTTTCTGATTTATAAAATATTAAATAAAATAATTTGTGTGTGTGTATATGTATTTATAGAGATTATACTCACAATCAACAATATCTAGCCAATGTAGGGGTGTGCGATAATGACAACAAACAATATCTCTATATTTTCTGAAATTTTGTTGAAAACGATAATTAGACATTTTGCTGAGCGTTTTACTGTGTTTTGCACTGTATTTTGGCAGGTTTAGGACTGCCGTGGACAGCTGACATTATAAGCTTTTGATATTCTTCATATTCTCCCTGCTGAAAAAAACAGCTTAAACCAGTGGGTTTTGGCCAATTCCTTAACTGGTCAGGCTGGGAGACCAGTTGGAACAACCAAGTAAAACCACCCTGATCAGCCTAGCCAGGCTAAGAGACCTGCTAAAACCAGCTACTTTCAGCTTAGACCAACTAAGACCAGCCAACCACCTTAGGCTGGTTGTAGCTGTTTTTTTTCAGCAGGGCTGTGTGGTGATCAGTTTGCAGGAGTAAAAGAAATTTCCCTTTCCAATAAATTTAAATTGATTTTTACCTTTTATAGGTACCTTTATAAGGCCATTTGATTCTAAAATAATACAATTTATGCATCATATTTTGTCAAATACTTAAATTTAATCAATAAATTTAAATAGTAATACACTATAGGGCTGTTACCAATTAAATGAAATCAGTATCAACTAAATTTGTGTTTGCAATGCACAAATTTGAGTTTGCACAGAATCTGCATATGATGTGGCATTCAGAGGCATTTACACAAGCTGTTTAATGCAGGACATGAATGCAGTTAACCTGCAGTTACAAATTCATAAATAATATTTGATGTTTTAAAAACAAAACATTCAATAATGATAATTGAAATGATTTGGAAAAAAAGGAAAAAAAATCCTTAATATATAAACCTAAAATTACCAGTAGATGACGGAAAAATCACTGCATGAGTGAGTCATTGAGTCATTAATTCAACTGATTTGTTCAAACGGCTGATTGATTCAGAAACGAAACATCATTGTTGTGTTGCTCAGAGATGCAAAACAGTTCTGCTGTGGCTTTGTTTAAAACTATTTTTGTTGATGAAATAGAACAAAAACACAAATGTGTCTAAAAAGTCAATTAATATTAACTTGTTTATTGGACTTTTATAAAATCTATAGACCAATTCAGTGTTGGCAAACAGTGATGATGCTTTTTTTGGCGTGGAGCTTATTTGGTGGCAGAAAAATCACAAGTTGGGCAAATTGGGCTTCTTTAACACCGTTTCCGCAAGTTGTTTTTCCATGTCCACGGGTTGAAGTGACCCAAATAATGTGATATTTAGCCCCTGCAAATTGCTAATTTTACCACGGAAACCCTGCCAAAAAACATGTATTTTACCCCTAATAAGACTAGTTTTAGGGCTAGTTTTGGGATAGTTTTTAGTAGCAATTGGGCGGGTTTTGTTGCGAAACCTAGCAACCCTGAAAATGACAGTTTTCTTTTAGCAGTCTATGGAAGCGATGGAATAAAATAATTTAAAAATGGTAAATTTGAGTTTACATTTCAAAATTCAAACTTTATTCTCACAATTCCATGATTATATCTCACAATTCTGAAAGGAAAAATCAATATATTATATATCTTTGGGGGTTTTTCCCCTCAGAATTGATAAACTTGCTATTGTTGAGTTAAAAGTTATAAAGTCCAAATTAGGAAACATAAACTTGCATTTGTGAGAAATAATAGTCAGAATTGTGAGATAAAATAGGTAAATGTTATGTAAAATGTTATAAGTTCAAATAGCATTTTATGTTTTTTTCAGTTATTTTAACTGTAGAGCTAATACAATATGTTCCCTATGAACTGAATGTGTGAATATTATGTAGACAAATTGTTTAAATCAAATTCATGCTTTAAAAGTAGAGTAATCATAACAGGTTTCATCCACAGTCTGTCCGTTTAAACGTGCGTTTAGCTTCAAATTGCGTCTCTGATAACAGTGTTCTATAAAAACGATTTGCATTCTGATTCTGACATCCAAAGTCACAACAATCATTTTTTTTCTCTTATTCAATGGATTTAACCCATTTTCCTTCCCTTGTTACTAGCGTTTTTCTGCCACCACAATGCAGGTCCAAATTGGTCTATATCGCATTTGCAACCGTACTGATATTTGGAGACAAAACTGCAGCCTACTTTTTGTAATAACTATATCAGATGATATAAATATAAAAAAACATGTAAAAGTCGTACATGGCATATTTGCCCCCTTATCTTTAATTTGGGGAGAAATTCTAAATATCTTTTAATTGACTAAATCACGCAGTGAAAGCGTGAACTCTAAATGAGCTCACACAATAGTCTAACCTACATGTCTTGGTTGAAGTCAAAAATAGAATATCGTTTTAAACAACAATCATAGACAATATATACTGCACACCCCAATGCCAATATTTCAAACTAAAAAAGTCATAAAATAGTTGGACTATTAATAACTTGGCACAATGTCTTGAACACATAGCAGCATGCTCACAAAAAAAGATAAAAAACAAATATGACACGATGGTATGACTCAACACAACAGCCAAAGATATCTGCCTGTATATGTAAGGCTGAAGCAGCGGTGCTTTAAAGGATACATTTAAAGTTGTAACTTTCCTCACAAGGTTTTACAGTCTCACAAGGTTTTACTAAGAGCTAAGGCACAGCATGTTATCAGCATGCTTCATGCACATTCATGAGGTAAACAAGTGTCGGGCGAGTAGGTGTGTTTGTGTACTCGAGCGCCTGCCAACCTGCTGCTGGTTCTCTCTCTGAAGGTGTATTCTGGCTTGGATGTATCCTCTGGTCTCCTTGAAGGCCTGTCTCTGAGACACCTCTGCTGGGTAGTGTGTACAGATGCCAATGATGTTGGTGCACAGGAAAATCATCCCATTGGCACATAACTGCACAGAGAAAGAGTGAAGAATGAAGAATTTTGGATGTAGGATGTGGAAAAAGTTGACTGTTGCTGTTTGCAATACATGATAGAGATCACCATGGGTATTATTTTGATTCAAAAATGGATGCAAACATGATTTTTGGGCAGAAAGGATAAAAACGTGGTTCATGAATATTAACCAGGCCATTTACCTATTAGACAGCTTGGATAAATAACAGCTGCACCTTTATGGCACACACTATTTACTTACTGATTATAAAATAAAATAAAAAATTTTTTTTAATACACTGAATGAAATGTATTTAATACATAGTACAATATAACACATTTAAAATATTTTTGGAAGCATACACACACAATATTACAATTATATACATACCATACTGATGATAAATAAATATCCCTATGCTTCACGTGTCTGACTGGGAAAATTGGACAGACACTCAGCCAGCGGTGAATCTTTTCCAGTCCAAAGGGAAACCACGAAAGATTGATGACTTTCGAATTCACCCATGTCTGGCTATGCATTATAATCATTTTGGCCCTATTTAATGGCAAAAGGTGACTCGTGTATAGTCCTAAATGTTCCCACTCATGAAACCCCATTACCCGAGCATCCATCTACCATTTCCTATGATTAATATAACAAAAGTAATAAACGCAGAACATAAAAACCACAGTGTAACAGCCATGAACTGACTGTCTTACTGTAGTGCTAACTGCCTGTATTACAGCATTCAAGCTAAAAATCAATCATACAAAATTTTAAAGATCTTAGAGTGAAGAATTCTGAACTCCAACAGAGTGTGGAAAGAGTCTGCATCAAAAAGACATACTCCATGAATCAATCTGCTTCCCGACACTAAAAAAAAGGCCTGGAAATTCATATCTCTGATGTGATTAAAAGTGAACAGTGGAAAAAGTTTTTTGTCCAGAAGCAAGTCAAAACACTTCAACCAGTTTCCTGCACATTTATCAGGAAAAAAGAAATATTGATATTCTGTGAGCCAATCACTGAAGCTGTTTATTATTTTCAATCATTATTCAGCCTTTCAATGTCATCGAGGTTCATAGGTTTCACAAACAATTTAAACACAGCAAACAGAAATGGACCAAACAGCTAAAGACCAATTAATGTAATAGCGTAAGGCCTACTTTCTGCAGTACTATGAAAAGCATCCAGTAACCAGCTTTGTGTTTCAGGTCTTTTATCTCTATATCAGTACAAGTATCTGGGGATTAGATGGTATGCGGTCAAACCTGTGTGTTTAAGAGAGCCAAAGATGGTTTGCGTTTTACAGCAAATGGTTTTTGAGAGTTGTGTAAGAGTTTTATGGAAAGCATTTTTGTGAAAGCATTTACAAGTCAATCTCTCAAATACATACCCAGGTCACGTCACAACAAATCAAAAGAAAGTCAAGCCTATTTTAAGACCATCAAGCTCATTTCTCACCTCATATTTAACATTTATTAAAATTAAACTGCTTTTATTGGGGTGTGTCATTCCTGTTGCTTCATGTAGACAATGCTCCACAGATAGTTATGTCATGATGTCTCTTCCTGGTATCCTGGTCAGATACGTTATCCATTTTACATGGTCATAAATGAGTTTAAATATTGAATATGACAGTGGACACAAGGTCGATACGTGGTTATCACGTGTAAGAGTACGCCTCTACTATCGACAACCCGAGCAAACATATCTAGTCATAATTTTCCATCAGTCAGAAACAGTTTGCCAGAGAGAATTAGTTGAGGCCCATTTCTCTGCAACAAGCGTTTTCTTCTTTGCCGGTCTTTATTTATCCACTTGACAAGAAATGGCAGAGCAGAGCTTCAGAAAAATAGCTCCACTCCCTCTTTCAAGTGCCTCTAGAGTGAATGTACAAACATCTTCAGATTTTAGAGTTCAGGAAGAAAAGCCAGGCCCATCAGGCATCCATTTGCTCAGATGACGTTATCGGTTTGCGTAATTTTAGCAATAAGGTGGGTTGTGTGGCCCATCTGTACAAGATTTCCAAAACTAAAAAAGGCAGTTCTATTCAAAGGACTCACTAACACCAACGATCCAATCCACCAAGATGATTAGACATGGAAAATGTGGAGACGTGGCCTCAGACACGACAGATTGCCAATTCTCCATGTGCGGCCAGAAAAAGCAACAAGATGTGCAGAAAGTAATCATCTATGCAAGCAATTGTTCTGCAACTAACTACTTAAAATCTACTTAAATATCTAAAACGGATTCCTCTTTTATAAATCTACCACTGTATTCCTCATCTAAATTAACATTAAAGGTGACATATGAAAATCTAACTTTAAAGGAGCAATAGGAGATCTTGGAAAATGCTAACTTTAGCCTGATAGCATTGAAAGCGAACATCCCACCCTCCCTGCAAATCGCCGTCCAAAGCCCCACATCCCGAACGCATCTACGCACACAGACTATACGACCAGAGACAACATTACTACAATACACTGCAACGCCGAGTTGAAATGTTCAACAGCCCAGAACAAGAAAACGGTGTGGTGCTAATAATGCACGGGAGACGTGAAGTACCGTATTTTCCTCGAGTTTAATAAAAACGCCTCTTGCATCGACACACTCGTCCACATACACAGGAATCGAGTGAGGAAAAAATGTACACAAGCATGCATTCAACTCAGGTCACAAACAAAAAGGAAATAAATAAAATAAAGACAGACAGACGATGGTAGAGCGAGTCATCTCTTCACCTTTCCAGAACGTACCGACGCACGTTAAATACATTTGGACCACATAACTTAATGACTTTCAACCAGCATAACAAAAAATGTTTCTGAAGACAACCACCTAATGCACCTTTAAGTGCTAACTTTAAGTGTTTAAGTGCTATAATTGGGTCCCCAGTGCATCTACCAACCCAGAAAATGTGAAAAAGGACAATTGAGTAACTGTTTTGGTAAACCTTTTTCTGCAAGCATATGAAAAAACAAGTGCTTCAGATTTCGAACCCCCTGTGCTGTGGTAAGGGGATCTTATTATAATATTACTGCCCCTTAATCAGCACGTTTCCACCCATGTCATCGTCATCTAATGTCATGGCAAAAGTTTGTAAATTCTAATTATCACAATATAATTTTCCTCGCTAAAACGATATAAAGAGTTCGATAAATGTTCGATATAATTTTTATGTGCCAAAAGCGGAACGAAACAGCGCGACAGCTCGGACCAAAGTTCAAACTGCC
>JAHKKF010407315.1:0-11167 GCA_019740295.1 Labeo calbasu | reverse complement strand
TAGCTGTGGTCATCGTATCAATATTTTATTTTCCGAGTTGTGTTACAGTAAAAACAGCGACAGGTAGCGTCAGTAGCTCACCAAGTGCAACCATTTTA
The DNA here is from genome assembly GCA_019740295.1 of Labeo calbasu. Classification (NCBI taxonomy): domain Eukaryota; kingdom Metazoa; phylum Chordata; class Actinopteri; order Cypriniformes; family Cyprinidae; genus Labeo; species Labeo calbasu. Next base: position 11,069 of record JAHKKF010407315.1, on the reverse strand, counting down.
CGTCATTGAAATAATGGCGCCTCTCATAGTCTAAAATATGTATAAAACAATGTGGATTTTTAAAATGACGCAAGTCTTTCATGGGTTTCAGTAAGAGATATAATTTACGTTAGATTAAGCCACACAAGTCTTAAAACCCAGGTTTCCCTTTAAAGGAGAAGTCCACTTCCAGAACAACAATTTGCAGATAATGTACTCACCCCCTTGTCATCCAAGATGTTCATGTCTTTCTTTCTTCAGTCGTAAATAAATAGTTTTTTGAGGAAAACATTTCAGGATTTTTCTCCATAAAATGGACTGATGGTGCCCCGAGTTTGTTTTACCTATTTTGTTAATGGTGTTTGATGATCTTTGCATGTTCACTTTGCAAAGACTGGGTCGGAACTTGAATAATTTTTGAAGTTGAGGGAGAAAATACAGTCAGAGTTTTTCGACATACCCTAACTGTCTTGAGCCAGAATACACAGAGTTCAGGAAGAGCAAGACGAGACAAGCGTTTAAGATTAAAAAGTATTTAAATTGTATTTTTTTAATGAAAATAACCAATCATTTTCCTCAGCTAGGATTGTTTACAACCGCATTTGGGATCGTCTGAAGCCGCATTTAAACTGCATTTTGGAAGTTCAAACTCAGGACACCATAGCACCATATGGAGAAAAATCCTGAAATGTTTTCCTCAAAAAACACAATTTCTTTACGACCGAAGAAAGAAAGACATGAACATCTTGAATGACAAGGGGGTGAGTACATTATCTGTAAATTTTGTTCTGGAAGTGGACTTCTCCTTTAAACCTGAATTGCACTGTAAAAACAGCTGTAAATAAACATTATTGGAGTACATTTTACAAGAAAATACTATTTCAGTTTTTCCTCATTCAAAATTTCACATGTACATATAAATATATATATACACATTACTATATAACACACCTCTGATGCTATATGTACATGCAATATCGTAATTGTGCAATATGTGTAATAACACATAATACTATGGCTATATTTGATTCCTCATGTTGACTATTTATTCTGCAAGTTCTAGAGAGTTTGATGACAATCATGTGATTTACAAAGATGTCTACATTTAGTCTGGCCATATGACTAAATTATCATGGACTGAGGAATAAATGAGTGTGACAGTAATGACTCTATCAGATAACGTCTGTACAACTCATAATGAATGACGTGGTCCACCCCAGCTATGAGATGACTGATCTCTGCCCCAACAATTGCTTCTCTATGTCTGCTGTCCACCATCTTTTAGGTTCCAATAAATGACTTCTGTTTTATTTAAATGTCATTTCAATGTGTTGTTCTGAAAAAATGTGTTGATCTGACAAAATGAACTAGGTTTTTTTTAAACATCCCTCTCTGTTTATATCATTTGAGTCTTACATTACACCTCAGCTTAGTGTCAATAAAACCTCATGATTCTTTCCATTAATCTATGGAAGTGATGAATAAACCTTGACAGCTCATAATGACACGACAGTTATGTGATAACTGACCTTTACCCCATAAACCTAAATACGTCTTCTGCCAATCAGCTATAATGTCTGCTATGAACTTGTTTGTCATCACACTTCAGCTTCAGATCTTACAGTACATGTTCATTTATGGAAATGACGTCAAGGTTCAAGGACTGAACTTACTGTGACAATATATTTCTGTGCTCTACTTTTTGCTATATACGGTATATTACGGTACACAGGTCATTTCCTCCAGTTCTATAATAGAATTGCAAAATAACCCCTCAGGATGACAGCAGTTAGTAGTTAGCAGTTACTAGTTCAAGTGAACCTTAAAAGCACCATTCAGCAGAGCTAATCTTAACCATCTCACATATAACCAAGCTTAACTATTGCTGCCAAGCCCATTAAAAGGCCTTACAGGCACCCACCTGCATGCATATCATGTTACACCCATATCTATCCACACCTTTGACTGCAAAACACAGTCCTTCTGTCTAGGGTTACTTTCAATGCCCCTCAGTAAAACGTGAGGTACACCAGTGCATGATTCTCAAAATCAAATGCTTGTGAGCAGAGACTGAGGAAAAACTGTGCTCAGATTACATCACGTAGGAAGGTCTATATTACAGAAGATTAAACCGAACAATCCCTAGGCCTTGATCAGAACGCTGATAAATTACATCTTTGCTTCCGATCTGGTGTTCAGGCAAGGGAGGGAAATAATACCTGGGGAAATCTAGCTGTTAGCATTCCCATTTATGCACCATCTGAGCATTACAACGAAGCCTAGTTATAACCTAAATGAGCCTTAATTTGCACGCTACTAATTATGGAGCATTGCACTTAGTTGAATAGTAACCCTATATACAAACAGGTCTTTAAAAATATGTATTGTAATTTAAATCTACAAATGCAAATAGATAAAGTCTTATAAAATAAACACCTAAATTTGTATTTTGGAAGTTTTCTTCAAACTAGTTTGAAAGAAGACATGTTATGGAAACAAAAATACGGTCTTGCCTACAGTGTTTTGCCTTCAATACACTATTTAGATTACAATATTATTTTTATTTAACTGTAATACATTCAGATTATTGTTTATGCATCATATTAAAAGACATAGTTCACCAAAAAATGAAAATTCTGTCATTCCTTCAAATGGAAGCCTGTTGCCACCACTGAATAAAAAAAAAAAAAAAGTTATTTCACAATTTTAAATTGCGTGATACAAGCTCAGATGATTGAGTAATACACATTAGTGAGATATAAACGTGCAACTGCAAGATGTAAGTCTGAATTGTGTGATATAAACTCAATTGCAAGTTTTTCGCAAATGCGAGTTTATATCTCGCAATTCACACTTTTTTCTCACAATTCTGACTTTTTTCTCAGAACTGAGAGATAAAAAAAAGTCCAATTTTTGAAAAAGACTGTTATGTGCTTAGATTTGTGAGTTTATATCTAATAATTCTGACTTAACTCGTAATTGCGTTACAAAGTCAGAATTGCAAGATATAATCAGAAAAAAAAAATCAGAATTGAGACTTTATTTCTCAGAAATGCAACTTATTTCTCAGAATTGCTAAGTTTATTTCTCAGAATCACAACTTAATTTCTCAATATCGTGTCATTTCCCAGAATCTCAAATTTATTTCTCAGAATTGCGAGTTTATTTCTCGGAATTTAAAATTTATTTCTCAGAATCGCAAGTTTATTTCGCATAATTTCGACTTTCTCAAAGTTGCGAATTTTTTTCTCAGAATCGCGATTTTATTTCTCAGAATTGCGAGCTTATTTTTCAGAATTGAGACTTGATTTCTAAAAATCTTAACTTTTTCTCCCAGAACCACGACTCTGTTTCTCAGAATTGAGACTTGATTTCTAAAAATCGTAACTTTTTCTCCCAGAACCACGACTCTGTTTCTCAGAATTGAGACTTGATTTCTAAAAATCGTAACTTTTTCTCCCAGAACCGCGACTCTGTTTCCCAGAATTGCGACTTTATTTCGCAGAATTTTGAGTTTATTTCTCAGAATTGTGACTTTATGTCTCGCAGTTCTGACTTTACAACTTGCAATTCAGAGTTTATATCACGCAATTCTGAAAAAAAAAAAGTAAACTCAGAATTGCCAGAAAAACTGTGAGATTAAAAAGTCCCAATTACCTTGATTTATTTTTTTATTCAGTGGTGGAAAAGGGCTTCCATACCCTCATGTCGTTCCAAACATGTAAGACCTTCGTTCATCTTCGGAACACAAATTATGATTTGCAACGCAGCTACCACATTCAAGGCCCAGAAAGGTAGTAAGGACCTCAATAAAATAGGCACATATATCTTCTCACAGCTATATGGTGTAGTTACAGCATCTACAGTACTAGCAGGAACTAATGGGACTATGCTAACCATCACGACCATGGCACAGTTTGAAAACACAGACTGTTAGCAAACTTTTTAGTACGGCAAAACACAATCTATCATGATTTTCCAGACCTCAGCAAGTGTAGCACACTGAGAGAGCTAAGTGGCTCAGCATGCAGTTGCTCATTTCATAAGAGCCTGGTCATATCCAGCAGCTCCCAACCCAAAGCTGGGGAGACCAGACATCTTCCCACCGATCCGGGGTGAGAGACATGCAGCAGGTCCTGCCCACGCCATCCCCTCCGCCACACTCTTTCGCATGGATTAATGCAGCTAAATTACAGTTTGTGGTCAATGCAGTGAAAATAGCAGAAAAACAGCATGTTGTGGTGTCTGGCTTGGCGTTGTGATGTCTAGCCGATGGGAAGAGCTGTGAACCGCAAAGGGCTGCGAATAATTCTGCCACAGGAAGCAGGCCTGTTCACATCAGCTCCCAACTCTTTCCTCTACCTCCTGATCTTGCGCACATGTTCTCAATCAGTACTCGCAAAACAAAGACAAGAGAAAGAATTAAGATCTGCCTGAGATGAAAATCTAATGGGACATTTCTAGCCATGCCAGAGAATTGAAACAGTTTGACCAGTGCAGCTGTGAGGTGCATTTGAGGACATTACTTATGTGTATCTATTGAAAACTTTGCTTTAGTCCAACAGTGTAACTTGATAAGGTTGGCTGATATCAGCTTAACCATGATTGTAAACATTTGTTTATTACAAAGTCAGAATTAGGTTTTATGCTTTCATGACTGTGTACTGTGGTATTTTTTGTCTATATGATTCAGAAGTGGAACTTTGCACAGTAGCACAGTCATCAGACCACACTCCTTCATGCTGTAAAAACTGAAATGTTTTATAGAGGCATGATTCAGAAAAGGGACTTTTCACAGTAGCATGGCTACTTTATGCTCTTAAAGGGATAGTTCATTCAATTTTTTTTTTTTTTTTTTTGTTATTATTTATTCATATAATAACTTAACCTTTATGCTGTTTTTTCATGGAACACAAAAGGAAAAATACATAAGAATTAAACTGATATTTTCTAAATAAATAAATAATTCATACATGTGTGACAAGCTCAAAAAAAAAAAAAAAAAAAATTAGCACAACATTTGTTGTATACAAATATTCTAATCATCTTTTAAAAATCAGATTACATACATTCCAAGTCAAACAATTTAAATTATAGTCCAACTCCAACAAGAATGATTCTTATGACCTGGTACTTTTTTAGTGAATCAAACACATACAGCACAACCAACTCTAACAAAAATGACTCATATGATCCGATTCTTGTTATTGAATCAAACAAATACAGCACAACCAGTCCAGTCCCTACAAGAATGACTCTTATGATCTGGTTTTAGGGAATCAAACACACACAGCACAACCAGTCTGACTCCCACAAGAATGATTCTCATGTTACGATTCAGTTCTTTTTAGTGAATCAAACGCATACAGCACACAACCAGCATAGTCCAACTCCCACAGGAATGACTCTGATGATTTGGTTATTTTTAGTGAATCAAACTCATACTGCACAACCAGCCTAGTCCAACTCCAACAAAAATGACTCATATGATCTGATTCTTGTTATAGAATCAAACAAATACAGCAAAACCAGTCTAACCCCTACAAATGACTATTATGATTCAGTTGTAGGGAAACAAACACATACAACATAACCAGTCCAAATCCCACAAGAATGACTCTTCTGATTCGGTTCTGTTCGGGGAATCAAACATATACAGCACAACTAGTCCAAACCCCACTAGAATGACTATTATGATTTGGTCATTTTTAATGAATTACACACACAGAGCACAACCAGTCTGGTCCAAGTCCAACAAGAATAACTCATATGATCCGATTCTTGTTACTGAACCAAACAAATACAGCACAATCAGACCAACCCCTACAAGAATGACTCTCATGATTTGGTTCTTTTTAATGAATCAAACACGTACCGTATACAACCAGTGTAGTCCAACTCCCACAAGAATGACTCCTTTGATTTGGTTCTTTTTAGTGAATCAAACACATATAGCACAACCAGTCTGGTCCAACTCCACCAAGAATGACTCATATGATCCAATTCTTGTTATTGAATCTAACAAATATAGCACAACCAGTTCAACCCATACAAAAATGACTCCTATAATCCAGTTTTAAGGAATCAAACACATACAGCACACAACCTGTGTAGTCCAACTTCCACAAAAAATGACTCTCATGATTTGATTCATTTTAGTGAATCAAACGCATACAGCACATAACCAGTGTAGTCCAACTTCCACAAAAAATGACTCTCATGATTTGATTCATTTTAGTGAATCAAACGCATACAGCACACAACCTGTGTAGTCCAACTTCCACAAAAAATGACTCTCATGATTTGATTCATTTTAGTGAATCAAACGCATACAGCACACAACCAGTGTAGTCCAACTCCCACAAGAAAGACTCATATGGTCTTATTCTTGTTATTGAATCAAACAAACACAGTCAGACTCCCACAAGATGACTCTCATGATTTGGTCATTTTTAATGAATCAAACACACACAGCACAACCAGTCTGGTCCAGCTTCAACAAGAATGACTCATATGATCTGATTCTTGTTACTGAATCAAACAAATACAGCACAATCAGTCCAACCCAACACATACAGTATAGAACCAGTGTAGTCCAATTCCTACAGGATTGACTCTTATGATTTAGTTCTTTTTAGTGAATCAAACACATACAGCATAAGTAATGTGGTCCAACTCCAACAAGAATGACTCATATGATCCAATTCTTGTTATTGAATCTAACAAATATAGCACAACCTGTCCAACCCATATAAAATGACTCTTATGATTTGGTACTTTTTAGTAAGTCAAACACAGCACAATCAGTGTGGTTCAACTTCAATAAGAATGACTCATATGATCCGATTCTTGTTATTGAATTAAACAAATACAGTTCGACTCCAACAAGATGACTCTTATGTTGTGATTCAGTTCTTTTTAGTGAATCAAACACATACAGTATACAACCAGTGTAGTCCAACTCTCACAAAAATGACTCTTATGATTTGGTTCTATTCAGTGAATCAAACACATAGGCTACAGCACAACCAACACCCACAAGAAAGACTCATATGATCCAATTCTTATTACTGAATCAAACAAATATAGTCCGACTCCCACAAGATGACTCTTACGTTATGATTCAGTTCTTTTCAGTGAATCAAACACATACAGCACAACCAACTTCAAAAAGAATGACTCATATGATCCGATTCTTGTTATTGAATCAAACAAACCAGTCCAACCCCTACAAGAATGACTCTTATGATCCGGTTTTAGGGAGGAAAACACATACAGCACAACCAGCCTGACTCCCACAAGAATGAGTCTTATGATTCGGTTCTTTTAAGTCAATCAAACACATACAGCACATAACCAGTGTAGTCTAGCTCCCACAAGAATGACTTTTATGATTCAGTTCTTTCAGAGAATCAAACACATACAGCACAACCAGTCCAAACCCCACAAGAATGACTCTGATGATCTAGCTCTTTTTTTATTACAGTCCAACTCCCACAATAATGACTTTTATGATTTGATTGTTGATAGTGCTTCAAACACATTCAACGCGGTCAGTGTGGTCCGATTCCCCAGGGACTCTTATGGACCGTTTCTTAAAGTGAATCAAACACACTCAGCACATTCGTTTTAAAAAGTGTGTTAAGTAGACTGTGAAAATCATTTAAAGTCTAATTACCTTATCATTCTGCAATGGAATTGAATTGTTTTTTTCCAAATACACAGCTGTATTGTATGAAATGAAACTTCACTCTTTGTTATTCTTATCATAACAGCTTCAAGGCTTATACAGAACCAACAACTCCCAACAACTGACCTTATAGTCAAAAACATATCATCAAAAATGCTGTCTCATCTTCCCTCTTACCACACACTTACAGCTCACGCCCAAATGATTAACACAAAACTGTCGCATGACTTACAGTTAGTTTCGACCGAGTCAGAAGTTGCATTACTGTAGTGAGTCTTGATGAATCAGGGGAATATGCTGGATAAGCTGCGGATGTCTGAACCGCACCTTCCTACACGCTTCAGCTATCACTCAACGGCCTGACCCTCACCATCACAGCATCACCCATACCCTCTACAGCCTCACACGTATTGAAGAAGTGGAGTAATTACTGCTGCTAACTATGATAAATTGACTGCCTAATTAAACGGGACACTTAAACAAACAGCCTCTTCATTAATCAGTCTTGCTTGCTGTTTTCCACTTTCAAGTGGGCTCTGGCAGCCATTTGTGGTAATTACACTCTTTTCCATGACTGGGATTTGCCACTTAACGCTCAGGGGTGCACCAGGCGTGAGTTCACCCGGCCTCTTTCTCTTCTGGGTGGTAGTGCTCAGTGCCCTTGAGCTGGGCGGAACATATGGCCAACATTATCCCTCCCATTTTAGCATGGCGTTAAGGAGCTAAATTGTGCAAAGAGCACATTTTCGTCATGCACAGCCCTTTAAAATGAGGAAAATAAATTGTTTGCATTTCAAGCACATCAGTAATTACATTCATAAGGAAGTTGATGACTGTGTCGTGAATCACTGCAATGTTTCATACGCATATAAAAAAAACAAAAAAAAACACTTTTCTCGCTTATTGCAAAATACTTGGATTCACAGTCAAACATCACAATAAATTTCTGACTGAAAGAAGAAGTCAGAAGTCAGAATTGTGAGATATAAACTGACAATTGCAAGTTATGAAGTCTAATTTTGAGGGAGAAAAAAGATTGATATGTTCTGACTTAATAACTTGCAATTGTGTGTTATAAAGTAAAGAGATATAAACTCGCAATTCAGAGAAAAAAAGTCACAATTGTAAGATATAAACCTGCAATTCTGAGAAAAAAGTAAAAGTTGTGACTTTAAATAAAGTCATAATTGTGAATTTATTTCTCAGAATTGCAAGTTTATATCTCTCAATTCTGAGAAAAAAAGTCAAAATTGTGAGATGTAAACCTGCAATTTGCAATAAAAAAGTCAGAATTGTGAGATAAAAAGTTACAATTAGCTTTTTTTTTATTCAGTGGCAGAAACGGGATTCCTTTGCAGATATTTAGCAACATGGCATTGGCAAAAAAAAAAAAAAAGAAAAGCTAAATATATTAAATAAACATAGAATTAATAATGTTTCAAGAGTCAGTGGTTCCCAACCCAATTAATTCCCAATATATTATGATGATTAATAATAGAATTATTTTACCTGTAGTAATAATAATAAAATAAAAAACTGACACTTTTACAAATATTGAATAGTCCTTAACACCAAATATAAAACTGATTTCTATTTAAAAAAAAAAAAAAAAAATTGTAAAGTGTCAATAATTGTATTTATTTATTTAGTTATTTTATCATTAGTTTTTTATTTGTTTGTCTGACCAAAATGTTTACTTTTTTCTCAGAATTGTGTTATATAAACTTGCATGTTATAAAGTCAGAACTGCATGAAATTGCAATTCTGACTTTTTTTTCCTCAGAATTAAAGAAAACAAAAACTAAAAACTAAAAAAACCTATATAAAAAAGCTAAATCTAAAAATAAATTAAATTCAAAATAACAAAATTGTATTTATTGCATTTCATAATAATAAATAATAAAATATATCAAACTCGCATAAAATATAAAAAATATATAAATCTCGCAAAACTCGTATAAACTTGCAATTGCAAGTTAAAATGTCAGAATTGCAAGATATAGTCACAACTTTGACTTTTTTTCTCAAAATTGTGCGAGTTTGTCTCGCAATTCTGACTTTTTTCTCGCAAACCTGACTTTTTTCTCAGAGTAAGATATAATTTAATTTATTTAGTTGTGAGTTACAAAGTCCAACTTTGAGGGGAAAAAAGACTGATACTTAACTCGCAATTGCATGTTATAAAGTCAGAATTGCAAGATATAAACTTGCAGTGCTGAGAAAAAAACGTCAGAATTGTGAGATGTAAACTCGTAATTGTGAGAAAAAAGTCTGAATTATGAGATAAAAAGTCCTAATTACCTTTTTTTATTTTTTATTTTTATTCAGTGGTGGAAACAGGCTTCCACAACTAAATAGCACAGTGATAAATCCAGTATGTAACTTGTTACACATTTTGCAGTACAAGATGTTTGAACAATAGCAGCAAAACACGTAATATAGGACAGGCATTGTCCTATAATTATGTTACTGACCCATTTTCTCATCAAATCAGCCCAGACTAAAAAGGGTCAGACTGTACTTATCCCAGGTTCATTAATACCTGGCAGCAGCGATGCCCCTGTGTTACACCCAGGAAAGAGAGGGAGAGTTGGAGCAGCAGATGGTACCGAGGCCACAGTGACACAGACGCTCTATCACACTTCCTGTTTGGCTCCAGACACCGAAGGCAGACACCATTCCAACCACCAGGACACAGTTTGGCCTGTATCTGAAGTCACAGCATTTTATTCCCATAAACGCCACTCCCACGGTTAACCTACACAGACCTTGATGAAATGAAAACGCTGGTTATTGATGTTCTACATTTTTAGCAGTGGGACTGTGACAGCCCTGCTGTCCTAGTACATCAAAAATGAAATTATTACCTTTTAAAGCTTTAAAACTTTTCTTAATGGGCTCAGCGTGTGCACATATGGATGAGAACATAATGGCGCAGTAAGATGATCAGACATTTCGTCTTTTGAAACACAGTCTTGAGATCGGACATGCCGCGTCTTGTGTCCTCCTGCTGACATCAAAAGGCTGATAGGAATCAGATGCAAGTTTGAGATGAGTCACAGGGAGTGCTAAAGTTTCTAGCTGTTTTATGAGAAATCACTGCGGTATTAAATACGTTTTGAAGGAGGCCAAAAATATTGCTAATCTTTTAGCCCCTATAAGCAAGCTGTCAGAAAAACAACTGCCCTAGTTCTCAAATCTTGTTTAATTTTACATGATCATAACCAATGAAATTTGCTGCACAATTCCCTCTCATTATATAATGGGGTTTCAATCTTATTGATGCCAGGGTTTTCCAAATATGAAGAATATTGCTTTTTGTGGTGAAGGATCACCTTCATATAAGTAAAAAAAAAAATAATAATAAATAATGACAATAATAATAATTATACATATACAT
>JAHKKF010407299.1:0-11960 GCA_019740295.1 Labeo calbasu | reverse complement strand
CGGACGGGTTTAGAGGACGGGGAGGAGAGGGGGGTCTGTGTGCGCGTTTGAGTGAATAGAATCTTCCCAGAAGGCAGTTGCCCTGTTCACAGCATAGAGTTTTGTGCTCTCGTTCTCTCCCTCTCCTCACCGAGCATCTATGCAGACAAGGGTCAGACGGATTGAAGGGGGAGGGGGCTGACAGACAGACGCAGCTGGAGTGGAAAGAGAGAGAGAGGGAGAGAGAGAGAAGCTCCACCCCGCCAACATGCCAAAAGAGCATGAGCCCTGAGAGGGGGGCAACGCTGCACAAAACTTTGTTATTTTCCTCTTTTTTTTTCTTTTTTTTTTAACCCATATGCACTCTCTCAGCCCGTTCTTTTCTCTCTCAGCTTTTGTCCTTTTGTCCTTCCAGCCTGCTAAATATGAGAAGGGAAAGGAAAGAGGTTGCAGAATAATTTCAGACAGCATTCAGTGACTGATAATGTGAAAGAATTTTAATCCAAATCTATGAATGGCTTTAACACAAAGCCGGACAGAGGGAGAGTTCAGGGATGGGCACTTTACACCCGGGGTGTCAAACTCATTTTAGGTTGTGGGCCGGATGTGGGGCTACTATTTTTATTTGTTGTACGCTGGCACGATCATGGAGTTAATAAAGTTCAGAATCAACTTCAAGCCTGCTTCACTAACCTATACTTCAGTTGAATTAAAGGGTGCATGTTGAATTTATTAATTTCCTTCATTAGATCTTTTGAATGGTAGTGTAGTAAATACAGTTTAGGTCAAAAGTTTACATGCACCTTGCAGAATCTGCAAAATTTTAATTATTTTACCAAAATAAGAGGGATCATACAAAATGGATGCTATTTTTTTTATTTAGTACTGACCTGAAAAAGATATTTCACATAAAAGATGTTTACATACAGTCCACAAGAGAAAATAATAGTTGAATTTATAAAAATTACACTGTTCAAAAGTTTACATACACTTTATTTTTAATACTGTGTTGTTACCTGAACGATCCACAGCTGTTTTTTTTTTGTTTTGTTTTTTTTTTAGTGACAGCTGTTCATGAGTCCCTTGTTCTTCAATGCCCGCTGTTCTTCAGAAAAGTCTTTCAGGTCGCACAAATTATTTGGTTTTTCAGCATTTTTGTGTATTTGAACCACTCCAAAAATGACTGTGACTTTGAGATCCATCTTTTCATACTGAGGACAACTGAGAGACTCATATGCAACTATTACAGAAGATTCAAATGCTCACCAATGCTTCAGAAGGAAAAACCATGCATTCAGAGTTGGGGGTGTAAACTTTTGAACAGAATGAAGATGTGTATATTTTTCTTATTTTGTCTAAATATCACATTTTTTTCATTTAGTACTGCCCTTCAGAAGCTGCAGAAGATACTTACATGTTTCCCAGAAGACAAAATAATTCAATTTACCCTGATCTTCAAATCCAAAAAGTTTTCACCCCCCGGTTCTTAATGCACCTTGTTTCATAATCATACAGTAATTGTTGGAAAGAGTTCAAACACACAAAAATGCTTTTGTGAAAACAAGCTGTGGATCATTCAGGTAACAACACAATATTAAGAATCATGCGTATGTAAACTTTTGAACGAGCTCATTTTAATAAATTCAATTATTGTTTTTTCTTGTGCACTATATGTAAATGTCTTTTAGGTAAAATATCTTCTTCAGATCACTAATTAAAAATAACGTATTTTTTACAATCCCTCTTATTTTGGTAAAATATTTAACATTTTGCAGATTCTGCAAGGTGTATGTAAACTTTCGACTTCAACTGTATGGCAGTATTTAGAGAAAATAAGTAGAAATAATAAATTAATATACCTCAAGTCTACTCATTTTCATCAGTTAACTGTAACAATTTTTGCATTACAATTCAAGCAAATGTTTAAAATGATTGACAGCTCACACCAATCTCACACCTACATAACACAAAGATAGGCTTAAAAAAAAAAAAAAAAAACTATACAGCTAATTTGTAATTACAAGCCTGCGTCTCAGTCAAACATAACTTTATAAACTTATTTGACTAAGAAACTCCAGATCTGAGTGCGATGCCAAACTCTGAGTAGAAATGCTTCAATAAACTGTCAAAGCTGAAAATATTGCACCTCGGAGCTCACACACTCTTTTACTTAAAAACCAAATCCTTCTCAAACTTCGAACAACAGTCAGCGCAAACACACCCCCGTACTGAAGAGCATCATGTCTTATCTAGCAGTAACAGCCTGAATCTGTTTGCAGTCGGCCTCAATGAATTCGCTTCTTTTTCTACTACAGAGCCTGACACCAAACAGACTGCAGAACGCCCTGTGGTTGCTGAACCATATAAACGTCAACAGAAAAAAAGTGTTGATAAATAAATAAACCGAAAGTAATCAGAACATTTTAGTGGATTCAGACCTGAGGTGGTACCACGATGAAACGGGCACCGGGAAAGGTTAACGTGGACTACTGCGGAGAGAAAGACAAAAAAAAGAAACCACAGATAATGAAACGAGCAAAAAAGGAGGATTATAAGGAGGATACGCAACGTATGTGCGACTGTTTTAGTCTCATAAATATATTTATGAGCGCTGAATATTTGAAAAGGCATTTGCTCAAGAGGATGTATGATGTTTGCTTAGGGTTGCAGCACTCCCAGATTTGGAATTTAATGAATTTCATCATTAGAAGTTTTCAAAGGTGGCAACTCAGCAAAGATCGCATTTTAAACGCATCACCTCTGCAAACGAGCACTGATTACAGTTAATACAAAAAAGTGGGACTGCAGACTGGGAAATAAACATACAATATTGTTTCTCCTGATATGCATGATCAAATACAAAAATGTCAGTCTTGGGTTTTTCCAACACAGAGGTAAATGAGATCCTGAGAGAGAATATGAAGAATCAAAATTTAGCATTAAAGGAATCTTTTCACCAAAAACAAATTCAATCAATGTTTACTCAAAGGTGACATATCATGAAAATCTGACTTTTTCCATGTTGAAGTGCTATAATCGGGTCCCCGGTGCATCTACCAACACAGAAAACAGTAAAAAGGACAAACCAGTAACTTTGTTTTTGCGGATTTATTGATTTATTTACTGTATATTATGCTGCTGCCACACAGATCTAATATAAACATGCGATATCAGCTGTTTACCTTTACAGATATAACTAACTGTTTTTGTAACTTGTTTGTTTTTAACATAAACGTGTGTGTATTTGACAGTTTAAGTGCAATAAGACATGAAAGAGAACTTAGTTTAGTACTCACACGCCGTGTGACAGTCGCTGTCTGTTTCGAATGTGTGCGCTCAGAAAACCCTACGAGAAGTATGAGCTGTAAAGGCACAACCCTGTTCTGAAAAAAGGGGCGGAGAGCAGCAGCTCATTTGCATTTAAAGAGACATGCACATGTCAAAACAGCATGTTTCTGCTTCCACTTACAATTGGCATTTTCAAGATTATATAATAAATGATCGGTGGGGTATTTTGAGCTGAAACCTCACAGACACATTCTGGGGACCCCTGAGACTTACATTACATCTTGTAAAAGGGGCATAATAGTTCTCCTTTAACCTTATATTGTTCCAACCCAAATTGCTTTTTTCTGTAGAAAATGAAAGGGGAATTTCTTAAGAATATCCTTGACATTCAATTCAAAATAATAAAAGTGAATGACGATAATTATGCTCCAAAAAGATCCAACGATCACTATGAAAATAACAAAACTAGTCCACATGACTCTATGTTCCAAGTTTCCTAAAGTCAAACCGAAATACTCACTGAAAATCTGCATTTGCTCTCCACGGTGTTCGTATTATTATAATCAGCAATGTCAGAGCCATAAAGAAACACTCTGTTGAGTTGGATCTTTTCAATTAATTCATTGATCCAGTTCACAAAACAGGTTATGAATGATTTGTTCATGAATCTGTCTTATTCAGTTCTCTAGTTCAACCCACTTTTTCAATTATTTGTTTCGGTCCACTGGAGGGGAAGATTATCAGTGAATAACAATGTAAATTTGGTTTGTTCCTCACACAAAGCTATCTCATGACTTGAGAATATGTACTTTTGGCACTTTTTTTGGTCATTTTGGAACTTGAGAATGCTATACAGGTTTGAACCAACATGAAGATAAAAACAAATGGTGACAAAATGTCAATTTTTGAACGAACTATTCCTTTGACTACACTACATGTCACCCTGTGGTGGTAATAATCTCAGAACGGCCATTAAATATCATCTCCACACCTCTGCTTTCAGTCTGAGCTGTCCTACTGTGTCTCACTGACATTCCCGCACAGTAGCTGCTCTCCAAACGTTCACTTACTCAAAGCTCATTATCCAGTCCTCTGCTCGAATCAAGTCTTGTTATGACACAACATGTGTAAATAGACCAGGGCCCTGGTAATAAGGTAAGCGACTGACAGTCTGGACACGCACACCAATCTCTGGATAAATATAAAAAGCAGAAGCGAGTCTATCCACGCACACACAAAGTCAATAAAGCCACCAGAGACCAGACAGAAATATTACACATTATATATCAGTGGGAAAACAACAGGAGAATAAAACAAAGTAATTTAGCTGATCCTATAATGCGCTACCTGCCACACAGAGTGATGACTATTTAAATCCTTGAGGAGAAAGTCAAATAAAAATATCAATAGTTTTTGCTTTCATTGTTTAAATGTCATTTTAAAACAACATCTCTAACTCTATACACTGGAAGAAGTTGTTAAATCTACTCATTTCTGTAGAAACGTGCGAGTAATCATCGATCTTCGATCGTTATCCATCAGCAAGTTTGTGGCACACAAACGATTAAACTGTGGTGCTAAACCACTTTAAGACAACCACTATTAAACGTCAGTATTGAAGCCTCCGAACAACTCTTTCAAGTAACAGTGCGTTTTACACACTTCAAGTGGTTTCAATTTAGGCTCCCAAAAAGAGGGTCAAGCACACAGACTTGTTTGGTTATATATGAACATGCCGAGTAAAGGGGTCACATTCCTGGAGTGACTCAGGGGTCTCATAAAGCAAGAGATTCTTATTTTAAACACATGAGTTCAGGATCCACTGAGTGAGCAGCAGTTGGACCTTTAAGTGGCTTCAAAGTCACTCCTATAATCTGCATTATCAGGAGACCTTCTAGCGCATTCGGTAGATGACAGTTTTGTTATATAGCTCGATATTATAGACAGCTAGACTACTAATAGTGTCCCGGATTGATTAGGGCTGGGTTATATACACTGAACATTTACAATATAATGTATACACACAATGATTTTACTTGTAATACAACATTGACAGTATAACAGTTTGCTAACAGCTGTTTGATGATCATATAAATATATATTAAAAATACAGTTGTGCTACATAATATTTTTGCTGACACCATGATACATAATTTCATTACACTTATGACACGTTTAAACTGACGTCTAATCTTTGCTATTAATTTCTTTAAAAAAAACAATAACAACAAAACTAGAGCAAAAGATTACACTGTACACTACTGTTAGCCAAGTAAAAATCTACTTGTTTTTCACCTTAAATCCACCATGTTTTTCAGTAAATGCAATACATTATTATTATTATTATTAAATATTTCATACAGTACTTTTAAGCTATTACGTAAATGAAATGGTAACACTTTACAACAAGGCTTTTTTGTTAACATTATATACAGTTGAGGTCAAAAGTTTACACGCACCTTGCAGAATCTGTGAAATGGTAATTATTTTACCAAAAGAAAAGGGATCATTCAAAATGCATGTTATTGTTTATTTAGTACTGACCTGAATAAGATATTTCACATAAAAGATGTTTACATATAGCCCAAAAGAGAAAATAATAGTTTAATTTTTAAAAATGACCCTGTTCAACAGTTTACATGCGCTTTATTCTTAATACTGTGTTGTTACCTGAATGACCCACAGCTGTTTTTTTGGTTTTTGTTTTTTTTGAGATTTAAAATTTTAAGGTCCATCTTTTTACACTGAGGACAACTGAGGGACTCATATGCAACTATAACAGAAAGTTTAAACGCTCAATGATGCTCCAGGGGTATAAACTAGTGAACAGAACAAAGAATCTTAAGATTCAAAAGTTTTCATCCCTCAGCTCTTAATGCTTTGTGTTTCCTTCTGGAGCATCAGTGAGTGTTTGAACCTTCTGTAGTAGTTGCATACGAGTCCCTCAGTTGTCCTCAGTGTGAAAAAATGCATCTCAAAATCATACAATCATTGTTGGAAAGGGTTCAAATACACAAAAATGCAGAAAAACCAAAGAATATCTGGGGCCTGAAGGATTTTTCTGAAGAACAGCGGGCAGTTTAACTGTTCAGGACAAACAAGGGACTCATGAACAACTATCACTAAACCAAAAAAACAACAACAAAACAAACAGACAAAAAAAAAATACACACACACACATAGCTGTGGTTCATTCAGTTAACAGCACAGTATTAAGGATCAAGTGTATGTAAACTTTTGAATGGGGTCATTTTTATAAATTCAACTATTATTTTCTCTTGTGGACAATATGTAAACATCTTTTATGTAAAATATCTTATTCAGGTCAGTACTAAATAAAAATAATAACATGCAATTTGTATGATCCCTCTTATTTTGGGTAAATAATTAACATTTTGCAGATTCTGCAAGGTGTATGTAAACTTTTGACATAACTAACAATGAAAAACACTTCTAAAGCACATATTTCTCTTACTTATTGTTAATTTTAACATAGTTCACAGTAATACATTTTTAAAATAAAAAGTTGTATTAGTTGTTGTTGTTATTTAACAAGAACTAACAATGATCTACATCCGCTAAAACGCAACATTCTCGCCAACGCGCATATGACAGTTTAAAGATTACAGTTTAAGAACTTTTAAATATGGACATTTTTCTTACACAAACGCATCGATTCACTTCAGAAGACCTTCATTAACCCCTGTAGCCATGTGGAGTACTTTTTATGATGGATGGATGCACTTTATTGGTCTTCAAAATCTCAACACCCATTCATTTCTATTATAAATCTTAGAAGAGCCAAGACATTTTTTTTATATAACTCAGATTGTATTTGTCTAAAAGAAGAAAGTCATACACCTAGGACGGCTTGAGGATGAGTAAATTATTGGGTAATATACCCTTTAACTAACGTTAACTGATGGGACCTGATTGTAAAGGGATACCAATACAACTATTAAAACAAACATTAAATATATCACCCAGCGTTCAGATTACAACACAGGAAATGCTGGACAGAACCTTATTTATTATACTCGGAGTGTGAGAAAAAAGATTAAGCAACATTGTGAAAAGAAAAAAAGCAAGAAAACTCTGTTCTTCGTGTATTTTAGGGCTTTTAGAGGATTAATCATTTGATGGATTGTGGAATGGGGATGAGAGCGGTCCGAGCAGCTCTCTGTAGAATATGAATAGCTGTGGGCACCTGCAGCTGCTCTGAATACAAAGAATGCAGCTATTCCCACTCTTCAGTGAGAGCGCCTGTCCTTCAGTGTTCCAGCATTATGAAACACGCGAGCATGTTCACCTTTCTAACACCTGCAGACATATCAAGAATAGGGATTACCCATAGGATTACAATATTTAATGTATTATGAAAGAAATATAGCCATATCACTAGAAGTGGATCCTGAAATATGAAATATACTTTACAGCTTTACAGGCAACTACCTCGAGCTTCACGCTCCACTTCTCATCGCTCATCCACAGCAGTTTTACTCTCCATTTTGTCTGCACCTCTTATTGAAAATAAAGTATGATCTAACAACAGGTAACGTCTTCCAAGCAGCTCCGTGAGGCACATTTAAGGACAGTAGTGACTATCACATGCCCAGTGACTCGCTCACATAATAAAACCTGGATTTTAAGTCAAAAATGCTTTTGATGCATGCAAACTTCAACATTATTTTCATCTAAAATATGCAGTTTTACTCATAAAAAAAATTATATTTGCAAAAAAAATATTTTTAGTATTAATATTTTATGTGCACACACAAACTTTACACATTCCCATGCCACGTTTTCTGACTGCTCCGTATTTTTCAAAGAAAAACTACTGGAATCTAAAAGAAGAAAAACAAAGCAGAGAAAACTATATATGTGTGAGAGCAGAATAAAGTGCAATGAGAGAAAATAAGCAATGCAGGCAGTTTCACTGCTGCTTTAATTATAGTTTTACAAGAGGTTTGACTTTTCCTAATGGCACTGAAAGCGAGGTGGCATGGGAGACTGTGTATGTGTGTGGGAGGAGGGTGAGAAAGTCATTGTTAAGCAGGTGATTTACAAGACTATGGGCCTCCCAGGCTTTTCCCCGCAGCGAACTTCCTTGTGTTTTGCGGCTAACCCTATGTGTCCACAGGCATGAAGGAAGCCCACCCAATACCAGTAATATACAGACTGCTTTCAGTGCACAATTAATATCCATCACATACACTATCATTTATAAATTTGGGTCAGTAAAATTTTTTGATGTTTTTGAAAAAAAGTCTCTCAAGCTCATCAAGGCTGCGTCTATATCTTAAACATTCCTTAAAGGGGTCATCTGATGTAAACTTCACTTTTACATGTTGTTTGAACATTAATGTGTGTTGGCAGTGTATGTACAAATCTGCCCTATAACGATAAAAATCCATGCAGTACTTTTTAATTAATCTGTAAAAATAACAGCCCCCTTTTTCAAATCGAGCCATTCTAACAATATTTTCACGCCGCTCCCACAATATATATGGTTATATATATATATATGGTTACACAACCATATCAACTTGTGGAAAATGGGCATTCGATGACCCCTTTAAAAATATTGTGAAATATTCATCAATTTTTCAGGAGTCTTTGATAAAGTTCAAAAGAACTGCATTTACTTGAAATAGTAAAGACGTTTACATTGTTACAATAATGCAATTTAATACAAACCAATTCAGTGCATTCAAGCTGAACGAAATATTGATACAGATCAATGCAACGTATCCTTGCTGAATATTAATTTATTTCAAGAAAATAAAAACCCCTGAACTGTATCTACTGTATATATACATTCAGTAAGACATAAGTATAAGGAATTCTCTTATGCTCATCAAAGTCTCGTTCATTTGATCAAAAAAAAAAAAAAATATATTGCAATTTTAAATAACAGTATTCTGTTTTTAATATACTTTAAAATATAATTTATTTCTGTGATTTAAAGATGAATTTTCAGCATCATTACTTCAGTTTTCAGTGTCACATGATCCTCCAGAAATCATTCTAATATGCTGATTTATTATCAGTGTTGGAAGCAGCTGTGCCAATTAATATTATTTGGAACCTGTGATAATTTTTTCAGGATTCTTTGATGAATAAAAAGTTAAAAAGAACACCATTTATTCAAAATATAAATCTTTTCTAACAAAGTCTTTCCTATCACTTTTTATCAATTTAACACATCCTTGCTGAATAAAAGTATTAATTTCTATCAAACAAAGAAAGAACAAAAATTACTGACCCCAAACTTTGAACGCTACTGTTTATTGTTAGAAGAGATTTCTATTTTAAATAAAGGTTTTATTTAAAGAATCCTAAAAAAAAAAAGTATCACAGGTTCCAAAAAAAAAAAAAAAAAATTAAGCAGCACAGCTGTTTCCAACATCGATAATAAATCAGCATACTAGAATGATTTCTGAAGGATCATGTGATACTGAAGACTGGAGTAATGATGCTAAAAATGTATCGTTACATCACATGAATAAATTCTGTTTTACAATATATATAAATAGAAAACCACTATTTTAAACTGCAATAATATTTTACAACATTGTAGTGTTTTTCTGTATTTTTAATCAAATAAATGCAGCCTTAATGAGCAGAAAAGACTTCTTTTAAAAACATTAAAAATCTTACTGATCCCAAACTTTTTAATGGCAGTGTTTATACATGTGGGAAAAACAAGGCCATATAAAAACATATTGGGATGAAATGATTAGATCATTTGGATTACATTTAATTATAAACAATTCTGACACATTTGTCCATGAGGATAATCTAACATAAAAATAAAACATATTTTATAAAAAATAGAGCCTGGAATTTTTTACATGAAACTGAAAATGTCAGCTGAGCTCCTCTCACTCCACGACCAGTGAACCTGTACGGTAAAACTGAGGAACCATCTCTGTGTGTCTTATCACAGACAGCAGTGATCAAAGCAGCAACTTTTTTTCCAAAGCTCTCCACAGGCCTTTCAGACTCAAAACATTTAGACAGAGCTAGCAAAGTTCAGCCACAGGAACCAAGCTTCAGTCCTCCAGGAACGCTTCCTGAATTTCAAATAATGTTCTAGATTCCAGGAAGAAGTAGTTGCGATGTTCCTCGTACTGCCTCAGGTTATGACCTCTGAACATTACTTACACGTGGGACAGCTGAGGTGACTTTAAAGAAAAGCTGTCTTTGGTGTCAGAGGAGCTGTGAAAGGTCTGCCATTGATGGAGTCCTATTGTGTGTCTCTGTCACTCTGTGACCTCTTAGGCCTTGTGAAGAATAATAAAGGCTCAAAAACAAAATAAATCAATGTCTCCACTCAGTAAACAGACCGGGAATGAGGTTGAGTCCTGTCGTTTTTTGGGAATCAAATCTATTAACAGTTGATCCACCTCCCAATACAGTATTAATGAGCACAAGACAAGATGAATGAGATGCACCTGCTGCACCACACAGTTAAAACAATGGCAATTCTTCACATAACACTGCAAAAAACTGCATGAACACAGCCCATTTTCAAATTATTAAACACTGAGATTCACACAGCAAAACGAAAAGGCACTGAAACAATGAAAGCATGAGCATTTTAAAAACTTATGTAAATATGTATGCATTTACATTAATTAGAATTGATGTTAAATGTGTAATGCATTGAGGATCGGTAAACTCTCACTCTCTCTCTATATATACATAAACATAAATTATTCAACAACTTCATCAAAACAAGGTCATGACACCGCAAGAAGGTCAGCAAGCAAGCTAACCCAGATACGCTTGTCCACGGTAGCTAACACCGTCAGCTACATCACCACATGACCTAACAGCATCAGATACATAAATCCAGCAGCTTTTGATCCTAATCACTGTACGGTTTGTGATCTTTAAGCGTAATTCTCACTGAGAGAGGAAGCGGCACAAGATATAAAGACAGACGTCTAGACAGAAGATACCAGTCAGTTCCGGCAAACTGATTCGGTGACATACGAGGTCTTCTGACAGTAACCGACATGTAAAAGGGCAAGCTAATTTTCAGGCTGTCATGTTAGGCAGAGAGGAGTAAAACCCCAAGCTTTATGGGCAGGTGAGGGCAGCACACAGGCTAAACATATAATGGAAGAGACAGATAATCAGAGTCTGAGGAGTGACAAGGGAACTGGCTTTTTCTGGGCATTACACTTTTCTTTAACTGGTTAACAAAACAGAAAAGTTCAACTGTAATGTAGAGGAAAAAAGCTAGTTAGGAGTCAAAATATTTCATCCTTTGGCAATGATGACGACAACGAAGGAACAGTGCATATGGGTGATTCTATAATTGGAGATACATTTGGCATTTCAGAAAATGACTCATTGAAAAAAATGGCTCATTAACATTTTTTTTCAGTATCTTATTTAAAACATATTTAATTTTAATAATTCAGTGCTTGCCAAACACAAGTTACTACTTTTAATGAATAACAGATGTCTTTATGGTATTGTTTGTCAACTCTGTTACGGACAAATTAGGCAACGGGTAGAAATAATAAATTATAACAGGAAAAATCCTTGTTTCATTAGACAAACAGTCCTTACATTCCAACAAGATAATATTTTACTTATGCATAC
This sequence comes from Labeo calbasu, assembly GCA_019740295.1. NCBI lineage: Eukaryota > Metazoa > Chordata > Actinopteri > Cypriniformes > Cyprinidae > Labeo > Labeo calbasu. Next base: position 74 of record JAHKKF010407299.1, on the reverse strand, counting down.
CTTAAAAATTAAATAAATATCCATGTCTTCACAGAACCGTCCACTTGGAGCAAATGTTTTTTTTATCTGAAAAT
>JAHKKF010407189.1:0-23747 GCA_019740295.1 Labeo calbasu | reverse complement strand
TTAGACAAAAAAGTAACATTTAAAAGTAGTGTTTTAATTTTAGTGTATTCAGCCATTCCCTGTAATCGTTTGAGCTGGTGAAGGGCTTCTGTTCGACGGGGTAATTGCGAACTTCAGACTGTGGGCTTGCGTTTCACTCGTAGCTGAAAGATGCCGTGACTGACTCTAAAACCTGCCCATAAACAAACAGTACAGAGATTAGACAACCTATATTAACATCAAATTAAATTCAACAAATAAAATTCATTTATTTTATGTGTTTCCATCATGCGAAGTGACCGCTGCTGATGCAGCTGACTGAAAACTCGTCCTTATGTTGCATTGCGTAAAATAATACAAATTACAGCACAGTAAAGACATTATAAATGAAATAAAATGTATACAAACCTTTATTTCGCTGAAGAAGTGCACCAAATCGGCGCCGCTGAGAGCTGCTCTCTCCTATAGAGGACTCAAAAAACCCACTCTCTGACTATAACTCAGCAGCTGGTTTGTTTTGTCAGAAACCCAGTTTAATGCATCCTTCTTGAATAAAAGCAATCAATATCTTTTTAAAAATCTTACTGACCTTAGTTTTAACAAGTAGTGTACGTGTCAGAAATTCACTTTTTGTATTCCACAGAAGAACATAAGGATGAGAGATGACAGAATTTTAATTTTTGATTTAATGAACCCCTTAATGTTAGTGTATATATACTGTATACTATATATCTTTGTTTGCCAGCATGTTTTGATCTTTTGAGTTACAGTACAGTGCCTCATATACCTGCTGGAATCATTTTATAAAAATACAATCCTTGGTTTGTGCAGTTTGACAGCACAATCACTGTCAAAGTCAATGTCAAACCAGCTGATCCGTAACATGTTTTGTCAGAATGTACTCAAAGGCACTAATGCAGAAAGAGGCAGAACACCAGGAATAGGCTATGAAAACATGTAGGCTTATCTGATTGATTTTCAAGGCTTGTTGAAGAATGCATCAGCATGGTTTCAGACATCTGTAAGAGAGATGCTGTTTAGAGGCTCAATGATACTACTTGAAAATAAAGGAGAGGCTCAGAGCTGTTACATCGCATTTTCATTGGCTTCTTCATGCTGTCTTGCTATAGGCTGCTTTTTGGTACGTGTTGTGATTTAAATAGAATGACTGCGAATGTGTCTGTCCTAATGATTAATGATGTGTGTGTTTGTGTTAGTGTATGTTCTAAAGGAGCCGTGCATCCCCTCTCTCCTCGTGCCATTATCTCCTGATCGGAGCATCCCTGTGGGTTACCATGGCAGCACTCCTCATCAAAAGACAATCGCTATCAGGATTGAGGGGACACACTGTCTTGCTCTCTGTCTCTCGCTCTCACGTTTTCTCACACCATGATGTCTGGCTCTGTCTTTGGGATCAGGGGCGTTTCCCTCTCATAACCAGATTGCTTCAGTCCACATAGGCAGGAAGTCATGTTTTTAGTGTTGAGATATGCAAATGTCACATCAGAGAGAATTTTTACTAGTGATTGACATACTAATTAATAAAGCCAGCGTACATTTTCCAGCTAAAATTGTGGTCACATTTACCACTTTTCTGTGTATTTTGGCAGTAAAAATCCAGTAATTTTAATAGGAATCTGTGAATTGGCATCAGTGTGAAAGGTTTCAGGTTAGTCATGGGGATTTACTGTGTTGAGCATCAGAAAGCTGCTTGTTTTTTTTACAAAGCTACACTATTGAAAATTGACGAGCCTTTTTTGTGCGTGAAATTTTGCGAATGTGACTGTACTTTAAAGGGATAGCCCACCCAAAAATGAAAATTTTGTCATTAATTACTCACCCTCATGTTGTTCCAAACCCGTAAGACCTTTGTTCATCTTTGGAAAACAAATTAAGAAATTTTCATAAAATTCATAAAAGCTTCATAAAATAATGGTTGAACCACTGATGTCACATGGACTATTTTAACTGTGTCTTTACTAACTTAAAACGTTTAAATTGCGTTGCTGTCTATGCTGTCTAAAGCTCTCGGATTTTATCAAAAATATCTTAATTTGTGTTCTGAAGAGAAATGAAGGTCTTACGGGTTTGAAACAACATGAGGGTTAGTAATTAATGGTAGGATTTTCATTTTTGGGTCAACTATCTCTATAACTGTTACAGGTCACTAACATTAGTATACTTTATCACTGAGGAATGAATAAATTAATCTCTATTGATCTGGTCTCTGTTGTTGACTTTAACAACAGTGGCGTAATTCACCCCCGTAATTCTACCCTATATTATCAGTGTTTTGCTGAACTGTGTCTGTGTTTCTATGTAGTTTTATGAACGAGGCTCATAGAGTAGTTTTATCAGCCCCTCACGTAGTCAGTCAAATCTGCTGCCGCATGCTTTCTTGAAAGTTTTACAACTGCTTTTATAGTATCACCTGTTACTCTGCAATCACGTATTGGCCTTGAGCCAGTATTAGCCAATAAGGGCCTTACAACGAGCAGACCATTTTATAATTAAGGTGAGCGTGCAGCCAAGGCGCCCGTGTAATCAGCTTTTCTATAGCTGTAATCCTAAAGGCCAGACCCAGTTTCCTCTGCCTCGGTCTGTGAGTGCTCTCTCAGGCAGCCTTAGCTTAGCAGTATGAGTAGGACTGAACAGTTGTGCAAAGGCAGTGTTATTAATAATTAGATGCTCGTTGTACAGTGTTTGCATTATTGTGCATTTACATTAGTGGTTTCTGAGCAATACTAATAAACCACTCATGCTTATTGCATATTAATGTTGTTTAACTACTTGGAATTACATAGTTATTGGTACTATTGCAATTAATTATAATGATATGCAATATGTGTATAGTTTTACTGTTAATGCCTAAAGGTTGATATTTTCAAATGTAAAAATGCAGAATGTAATTTCTAAGTAACTAGCAGTGTTTCTAGGAATGGACAATGTATCAGTACAGTATTGCTTATTAATATTAGACATTTTATTGTTAAATTTAGAGTAATTTTGCCATCATTTAAAGTACATATCCATTTTTTATAAAGGTACAGTTGAGGTCAAGTTTACATACATCTTTGCAGAATCTGCAAAATGTAAATTATTTTATCAAAATAAGAGGGATCATACAAAATGCATGTTATTTTTTGTTTAGTACTGACCTGAATAAAATATTTCACATAAAAGAAGTTTACATATGGTCCACAAGAGAAAATAATAGTTGAATTTAATAAATGACCCTGTTCAAAAATTTACATACACTTTATTCTTAATACTGTGTTGTTACCTGAATAATCCACAACTGTGTTTTTTTGTTTAGTGATAGTTGTTCATGAGTCCCTTGTTTGTCCTGAACAGTTAAACTGCCTAATGTTCATCAGAAAAATCCTTCAGGTCCCACAAATTCTTTGGTTTTTCAGCATTTTTGTGTATTTGAAGCCTTTCCAACAATGATTGTATGACTTTGAGATCCATCTTTTCACACTGAGGACAACTGAGAGACTCATATGCAACTATTACAGAAGGTTCCAAAAGGAAACACAATGCATTAAGAGCCGGGGGGGTGAAAACTTTTGATTTTTCTTTATTTTGCCTAAATATCTTCTTTTTTTTTCTTTTTTTTTCCCTCTGAAGCATCAGTGAGCATTTGAACCTTCCGTAATAGTTGTATATGAGTCCCTCAGTTGTCCTCAGTGTGAAAAGATGGATCTCAAAACCATACAATCATTGTTGGAAAGGGTTCAAATACACAAAAATGTTGAAAAACCCAAGAATTTGTGAGACCTGAAGGAATTTTCTGAAGAACAGCAGGCAGTTTAACTGTTCAGGACAAACAAAGGACTCATGAACAACAATCACTAAACTTAAAAACATAGCTGTGGATCATTCCGGTAACAGCACAGTATTAAGAACCAAGTGTATGTAAACTTTTGAACAGGATAATTTTTATGAATTATATGTACACATCCTTTAAGTGAAAAATCTTCATCAGGTCAGTACTAAATAAAAAATAACATGCATTTTGTATGATCCCTCTTATTTTGGTAATATAATTAACATTATGCAAGGCGCATGTAAACTTATGACCTCCACTGTACATTATAATGTTGCAATGCTTATTAAGTAGTGTAGGATTTTAATATCGGCCATTTATCAGTTATATCGACTTAACATAAAAACAATTAAAACCTTATCTGTATCGGCTAATATCTGTGCAAAAAATGCAAAAATATAGTGCACAAATGCTTATTTCTTTAAAAGAGTAAATTTTCATTCTGTAAAAAGTCTATACTGTAACATATAGGCAAACAGAATGTTACTTTGGAGGATGATACATTTGCGCTGGACAGGATGTGGTCCCATTTCATTGCTTGAAACTGAGGAGGTGGGCGGCAGTGTGGATTTAAAGCGGTATGAGGTTAGTGATAGTAAAGAGGCTTAGGTTCTGCTTTCTGGCTGAAACGATATCATAAAAGATGCACTCCATCTCTCCACCTCAATTCTGTCGCCATGGGAACAGACCTGTTGCTGGATGCTGAGTGATCCAGTGTCCTCTCCCGCATTGGTCTGGCAGGCTCGCAAATGATATGGAAATGTCATGGTCCCTTATTTAGCTGAACGTGTTTTCCTGTAGTGTTAGTTGGCTTAGAAATACAAATGGGGAAGTCACATTAAATTCTGAAAGAACTTTGTATATATGGTTTTCTAAAACTAAACTACAGGCCAAGAAGACGATTACAGTAAGATAAATGAGTTCAGGTGACATTGAAATGTCATGCATGTGTCTCATCAGAAGATTATTTTGCATTAAAAAAATGTATAATTTCTTTACCTCAAACAATAGAGTGTGGCACAAATGCAAAGGTCGTGGTTTCATGGATTTGATTGACAGGGAATTGACAGTTGTGATTTATTTCTGCTTTGGTCACATTTTGTCTTGTTCAGGGCACCAGGTGAGCCAGAACTCCCTGCTCAAAAAATAGGAGCATGGCGTCCCTGTGTCTTGATGAGTGGTTTGCGGTGGTTTGCCATTTGAAGTGTTTAATCATTTATCTGTCCTACTAAGTGCATTCTAGTCCTACTCAAAAACCACTCTGGTTCCCTTCTGCAAGCAATAAAATAAAACGGTGTGCTGAAAATGCACAAATCACTATGACATGACAAATTGCTGTAAAGTGAACGCTGGGCATCAAATCAAAGGGTGCGTGAGAATCCTTCTAGGTGACAGGTCTTTGATTTTGTCAGCAGTTTTGACTAGGTTGCCTCATTCAGTCCCACAGTAACCTTTATCATGTTTTTTTAGCTGTCAATTCAAAGCCTTCTTTATCAGGGATTTCACTTTTATTATCATTATAGTTTTAGCAATCATTAATGGCTTTATGTTAAGAAACAACATATTGAAACGCATTACTTTATCTTTGATGTGCAGTTAAACATTAATCAATCAGCCCAACGGTGCTTATTTAAGAGCCCCACAGCAACAGAGCAATCCAGGTATGAAGTAATGTCTGCATATAGTTACCCCATTGGCCAGCTGCAGAGAATGATCATACTGACTAAGCGTTTCCACTACTGTGGGAAGCAAGCGATGTGTGAACAGCTTGTGTCATATAGCTACTGTTTGCCAAAGACTAATATTGTCATTATCTGTGATTATGAATTTTCTTTTTTTTTTATTGTGAATTAGCGTTATCATTAGTCTCTATTTATAGATGCTTTATCATTACTGTAAATTCCACTCCAGCCTTCTAAATGAGCACATATATGTTTTTCCTGCTCTTAATGAAGAAGATTGTCACATTTTTATGTGAAAATCATTAAATCTCCCTGAGATTTGATACGGTCGAGTTGCTTGTGATCTTCTGGTTATATTAACGCAAACTGTAAAGGCTGTGAACAGAGGCCCTCCATTAACTGATTTGATTCCAAGCCAGGCGAAATGCAGTTACGTATATTTTAGGCAGCAAAAACCATTTTCCATTCCAGACTGGTTACACTTCTAATGATAATGAGGTCATGATGGCTATGATAAAGACATTACGTCAACAATGACAAAATAATAATCACAATTTTCATTATTTGGTGATAAGGTAGTAGGTTTCTTACAGACACTGTTGTTTTAATTTCCAGGGCAAATCATATCCATTCAAAGGGGCTTTCCCACCAATGTGGAACCCTCTTGCCTACATGGACTACAACAACCTCTGGAGGACAATGGACAAGATGGGAATGGAGGTAAAGTCCATTTTTATTCAGAACCAACTTTGATTTTAAAAAGTTCCATTAACTGTTCTCCTGCATACACGAGACTTACTTGCAATACTTATCGAATGCTGCCACAACACTGCTGCTGAATCCACATCACAAAAAAGACACTCAAACACATACAGTGCAACACATTTAATCTGATTCCCAAATGAATGACTCTCATGAGTCGATTCATTGTAGTGAATCAAACACATAGAGTGTGACCAGTATAGTCTGATTTCCCAAACTCTGAAGTTGGTTCCTTTTAGTGAATTGAACACACACAGCACAACCAGTGTAGTCTGATTTCAGAACAGTTACTCTAATGAGTCAGTATTTTTTTGTGAGTCAAACGCAAAGTGCAACATGTGTAATTTGATTCTCAAATGAATGACTCTGAGTCGATTCATTGTAGTGAACCAGACGCATACAGCGTGACCAGTGTAATTTGATTTCCCAAATAAATGGCTCTCAAGTTAGTTCTTTTTAGTGAATTGAACACACACAGCACAATCAGTGTAGTCTGATTTCTGAACAAATTACGTGAATGAGTCTACTTTTTTGTGAATCGAACACATACAGTGCAACATGTGTAATCTGATTCCCAAATGAATGACTTGAATGAGTTGATTCATTGTAGTGAATCAAACACATACAGCGTGATCAGTATAGTCTGATTTCTTGAATGACTCTCAAGTTAGTTCTTTTTAGCGAATTGAACAAACACAGCATGAGCAGTGTAGTCTGATTTCTGAACAAATAACTCTGAGTCTGTACTTTTTGTGAATAAAACGCATACAGTGCAACATGTGTAATCTGATTTGAAAATGAATGATTCTCGTGAGTCGATTCATTGTAGTGAATCAAATACATACAGTGTGAACAGTATAGTCTGATTTCCCGAATGAGTGACTCTCGAGTTGGTTCTTTTTAGTAAATTGAAAACACACAGCATGACCAATGTGATCTGATTTCTGAACAAATGACTCTAACGAGTCTGTACTTTTTGTGAATCAAACGTATACAGTGCAACACGTGTAATCTGATTCCCAAATAAATGACTCTCATGAGTCGATTCATTTTAGTGAATCAGACACATACAGCGTGACCAGTGTAATTTGACTTCCCAAACAAATGACTCAAGTTAGTTCTTTTTAGTGAATTGAACACACACAGCACAATCAGTGTAGTCTGATTTCTGAAAAAATGACTTGAATGAGTCTACTTTTTGTGAATCAAACACAGTGCAACATGTGTAATCTGATTCCCAAATGAATGACTTGAATGAGTTGATTCATTGTAGTGAATCAAACACATACAAGCGTGATGAGTATAGTCAGATTTCTTGAATGAATGACTCTCAAGTTAGTTCTTTGTAGTGAATTGAACAAACATCATGACCAGTGTAGTCTGATTTCTGAACAAATGTCTCGAATTAGTCTAGTTTTTTCTGAATCAAACGCATACAGTGCAACACATGTAATCTGATTGAAATTAATTGAAATGAGCGACTCTCGTGTCAATTCATTGTAGTGAATCAAACAAATACAGCATGATCAGTATAGTCTGATTTTCCCAGTGAATGACTCTTGACTATGACTATGAAAAAATATGCACCAACCTTTTCCAAGAATGTTTTACATTTATTTTTGAGTTAAAATCTTTCATATATTGGCAATATGTTGTCATTCGGAACATTTGTTTCTTAAAAATAATGGAACTTTTAAGTAACCGGAATCTGAATTAATTCAAGCGAATGAACCGACTGACTGCCTAATTGCAAATGTGCATTTTAGATTCCTAAAGAAGCTCCATGGAGAGCCCCTCATGCCGAAGAGTGGGACAAGATAACTATGCAGCAACTTTTTGACAAGATTTGCTGGACCAGGTACAGAGAAGGGACCAATTAAAATCAGGTATTGTTGTGACATATTGGATATTGATGGCCCAGGGGTTTCTTGCAGAGCTGCTCGCCGCTTTGCCACTCTGTTTGTCAATGTGAACGTGACCTCCGAGCCCTATGAGGTGTCTGCTCTGTGGTTCCTTTGGTACGTCAAGCAGTGTGGAGGCACTATGAGAATCTTCTCGACCACCAACGGAGGCCAGGTAAGTCTTTATACAACAGATAAGCTTAAATAAACTATAGGCCTATTGCATAATGTTTGTATACTATGTTATCTCAGTTGGTTATTTCTCTGTCAAAGAGCAGAGTTAATTATATGCCAAACATATGAACTCCATGACATTAACATTTTCACAGCGTGTTTGTGCGTCTTTCTTTGGCTTTTTTGCCGAACCATTGCTTGTGTTTACAGTATAATTAACATCTGTGGGAGAACGAGAGAAAGGCAGGCTGAGGGAATGAGAGATGGGAGGCTTAGCGTCCTCACACAACAGCGTGTTTTTTGAAATATTGGCAGTCCAGGAAAGCAGGTGTTAGAAATAGTGATATAAATCAAGCTGTGGCTGTTCAATCCAATGTTCCTGCCAAGCGCAATAGTCATTGTCACTATTCAGCCTGTACCCCTAATTTAGTTAACCACAGCTCTCAAAATGGGCCTTGTTGCAAGGCAAAAAATGGATGTTCTGTGGAAGAAAGAGACATGTTTTGCTATTATGAGTACAAAGGAAGGGTTACATAGGGTTTAAAATGATAGTTCACCCAAAAATGAAAATTCGTTCATTAATTACTCACCCTCATGTCGTTCCAAACCCATAAGTCCTTCGTTTATCTTCGGAACACCAATATTTTTGGTGAAATCTGCTCTTTGACCCTCCATAGACGGCAAGGGTACTACCACGGTCAAGGTAGAGAACCGTAGTAAGGACATTGTTAAAATAGTCCATGTGACATCAGTGGTTCAACTGTAATTTTACGAAGCTACGAGAATGCTTATTGTGTGCAAAGAAAACAAAAATAACTTTATTCAACAATTTCTTCTCTTCCAGAACAACTATTGAGAAAACTACATTGATTATTTAAAATATGATTGTTTTTATGTCTAAATATCCAATAACTGATATATAGAACCAATTTTTTGTTGTTTTATTTTTCATTTTTGACACAATAACTAGATCATTACACTACATTTTATTGAGCATTTTAGTATATTATTATTACTATTATTATCTTTAAAAAAAAGATCACTTGGTGCCGTCTATTGGTAAACCCGATATTAAACAAAAAGTGTGAATACTAGTAAAACAATATTGGCCTAATAACAAATTATAAGTAATTTCTAGTCATAATGTGTAAAGTATTCACGGTAATTTTTCATTCAAGCCACTGTAATACTCCTTATAGAGAAGTATATTCAATTTGTTTATTAATCTATGAAGATGATTTTTTTATTCCTCAAGTTAGTTTATTATAGTACATACTTCTCAAGAGAGGCTACCTTGTGTCATACGCTTTCATTCCTGTGACACTGAACTGATAATGTAACATGCCGAAATAGTGGCCACTGTATCTGGGTCACATTCATTGCAGGAGCCTTCTAGCAAATGTGTCCTCTGATAGTACACAAATAAATAACAGTTTTGTTTGTTAAATTGATACCAAACTGTCACTTCTTTTATCTTTAACTCTTTATGGAATGACATTGTTAATAAACAGTTACAGTCTGTCTGTTTCTGTTCTTTAACCTGTTTTATATTCTTAATGTGTCTGATAAGGTGTATGCACAGTGGCCAATATTACACAACTCTGTCAGAATTATATCTCTGAGAGACAGAGACACCTATTGGTGAATTAAAGAATTGCAGTCTTTGTTGAAATGTTAGTGTTTATGAATGTGACTGTTAAACGGATCATATGTATTACATACAAGTTTTCTGCTGCCCCATATTTCAGGAGCGCAAGTTTGCCGGAGGTGCCAATCAAATCAGCGAGGCGATGGCGAGAGAGCTGGGTGATCGTGTGAAGCTGGGCAGAGCTGTCTTTAGCATTGACCAGACTGGAGACCTGGTGGAGGTCAGGACAGTTAATGAGGAGATATACAAGGTGAGAATGTGCACAAAACTCTCCATGGCCGTGTCCTATTTGGCATGGACTATTAGCATACTTCTTACTGCATGGTTACAAAGTATATAGTGCCTATTTAGAATCAAAACATAGAACATAGAATGCAAAATTTCAAGCACTGGCTACAGTTATAACATATGTCCAGTTGTTGTCCAAGAAACTTAAATATATATATATATCAGAGGTTGCATTAGACTTTAACATTGTTCGTCATGTTTGACTTTGACTTTGAATTCCGTCATAATCTATTATTACCCGTCATATTAATTTTCATATTTTAATTATAATAACACATTTAATTGCTTTTATTTTTGTTCACATTTTCATTTTTAATCATGAACCTATAAGACGATATAGGCTTATATATTTATTTTGAAGAGAACAGATGAACAGAGACTGTTCAACACCACACCCATAGTGAAAGTTGAGGACAGTAAAATACTTCTCGATTTGAATAGATTTTTGAACAAATATAGATTCTTAAATCCCAGACGATCTTTTGGTCTATGCTGATTTCAGCTGATGAATGAACGCCTCCCATACAATAAATCGCAATAGGCTAAGCTTTGTGCTTATTTTTGATATGAAAAAGTCTCAGATTTTAAATTCTGTCCATTTCATTAGGAAATTCAACAAATATATACCATTTTGGCGCTCTTTAATGTGGCGTGATAGATCGCTGTAGCTTCTGGGTACCCGCTTGTGCGTAATCAAACGCATAGCAAAAGATTTGTGACAGTTTTGTTTTTGTTCTGGATCCATTGCATATATATATATATACACATATATATGACTGTCAAATCATCATACAGACCCCAAAATTTTGAATGGTAGAGTATATATTAGATTTGTGTTTAAAATTGTGTAAAATGTCTAAACTTTGGATTTCCAATCAAATATAGAGCTAAAAATAGTAAGGTGAAGGCAGGGATATTGCATTGTGCTATACGGTTTTCCAGTCCAAGTAGCAAATCATATCCCGTATTTTGTGCATGCACACTAATGTGCATAATACACATAATACACATACCGCACATACCGCACAAACGGTAATATGGTAGTGTGCTAGCTTTTGAGTTTAGTAGCCAGGGATGAAGCTCCTTCTGAGTAGGCAGTATTTTACATTTCATGCTAAATCGGCTCATTTGAAGGACAAATGTCCCTCTTTGAAGTATGTATCACCATGTATGTGTGTAAGCTTGGTGGATTGTTATCAGTAAGCCGCTCTTCATCCCCCTGCCCTGGCCACATCCTCTTTCCTGTGCTGAAAGCTTATTAAAGGCTGCTGTAGAGCTGCTTAACCCTCTGGGGAGGAACAGTGGGGGCGACACTGGAACCACTATATTCAACAATATGTCCTAATATATATACACTACTGTTCAAAAGTTTAGGGTTTGTGAGATTTCTCTTACGCAGACCAAGGCTGCATGTATTAATGAATTTTATTCCTGATTATTTCTTTTAGCAAATTTGTTGCATGCAATTATGAGTTCCACATTTCTGAGAGGTTTTGATATTGTAAATCCATTCAAGTAAAATAAAACTCTTTTTGTTATATGCAAAGTAACAGAGACAGGTGTGATTTTAGTGAAATCCATCAGATAGAAGGGACATTTTAATGTGCGGCATTCCCAAAAGAATCACTTGGAGCAGCTTTAAATATGTTGTTAATGGGCACAGTTCTGATGGTTTATGAGACTTCCGGTTCATTATCCGCTATATGAGAAGGATAACAAAGTGCAGTAAATGGTAAAACTGTTTGCACTACAAACCAGTGTGTTCATTAAGATAATACATTAAAATAACATGGTAAGACACACCAATTTGCAATATAAAGAAGCAAAAACAGCTGTTTTGTACAGCTAAAAATAGCTGGACACGGATGAGACCGGAAGGCTGATCCATAAAATTTACAAATGGCTGCGCACGCTCTTACAGGAAAACTTGACTATCTAAAATGATGTGTTCTTTAAGGATTTTTTTCTGTTCTTGTAGGCCAAATATGTTATACTTGCCATACCACCAGGGCTGAACTTAAAGATCCATTTCAACCCTGAACTGCCCCCTCTGAGGAACCAGCTCATTCATAGAGTACCCATGGGCTCAGTCATCAAATGCATGGTGTACTACAAAGAGAACTTCTGGAGGAAGAAGGGTCTGTACCACTTGTCCAATTTCCATTACATAAACCACTTGAAAGCCAGTTACGAAAGAATCTTGGGACTGCATTGTTGTTATTGTAAACTAAAATGATTGAAAATCAGTTTTGTTGTTTGAAATAAAGCTGAAATTAAATATAAATATTAGATGTAAAACTTCAACTTGAATAAAAATTAGTAATGTTGCATGTATAAATCTCTATAATGTATATAAAACTAGTAGAAATGGCAAACGCACATAACAAAATGATTCAAATGTAAGCTAAATTTAAGAAAATGAAAACTGAAGGTATAATAATGAAAGCTAATTTAAAATGTTATTAAAGGGATAGTTCGCCCAGAAATTTAAATTTTGTCATTAATTACTTATCCTCATGTCATAAACCGTAAGACCTTCGTTCATCATTCTGACCCCGCATAAACAGCAACGCAGCTGACACGTTCAAGGCCCAAAAAGTAGTAAGGAATCTATGACATTGGTGGTTCTACCATAATTTTATGAAGTTACGAACAAAAATAACAAATTTAGTCAACAATTTCTTCTCTTCCCTGTCAGGCATGTTTGTGAGAGTACCACTAATGTCACATGGACTATTTTAACAATGTCCTTACTACCTTTCTGGGCCTTAAACATGTCAGTTGTGTTGCTGTCTATGCAGGGTCAGAAAGCTCTTGGATTTCATCAAAAATATATTTGTGTTCTGAAGATGAACGAAGGTCTTACAGGTTTCAATCGAGATGAGGATGAGTAATTAATGACAGAATTTTCAGTTTTGAGTGAACTATCGCTTTAAAAACTATGTATATAAATAATACAAAACTATGTGTATGCTAACCTGGGCTGTTTTGTTTTTTCAGGATACTGTGGCACCATGGTGATCGAGGAGGAGGAAGCAGCAATTGGTCTTACTCTTGATGACACTAAGCCTGATGGGTCTGTGCCTGCTATAATGGGGTACATAAAGCAAAGAGCTTTCTATCATAGAATGAACATAAACTACTAACAAAGTAGTTGAGATGCTTACGGTGACAGAACAGTAAACTGGCTCCTTTTCTTTACAGTTTCATCCTGGCACGAAAATCCAGGAAATTAGCAGGCCTGACGAAAGATGAGAGGTAGATATTTCTTTGTTTGTTTATATTGGTAAAATGTCACAACACATGTGCACAGTTTGTGCTGAACTGATCGTTCTTACCAGAATATTGTCAACCATTTCAGAAAGAGAAGGATCTGTGAGATTTATTCTCGTGTGCTCGGCTCAGAAGAAGCATTACATGTGAGTCTCCATGACCAGTAGTTATCCTTTAGTCTTATGATTTTTTTTAAATAATACTCTTTTATGCTTCATTTTAATGTGGGCCTCTTTTTTTTAGCCTGTACACTATGAAGAGAAAAACTGGTGTGAGGAGGAGTACTCTGGTGGCTGCTACACTGCCTACTTCCCTCCTGGTATCATGACACAGTATGGCAGGTTAGTGCACCTCCGGATGGTGGCATTATGCTAGCCTGCTGATGGTAAACTAGGGCATGAATTGACATGAGAAGTGACCGTTTCTCTCTGTTTCAGGGTCCTGAGGGAGCCAGTGGGCAGGCTGTACTTTGCAGGAACTGAAACGGCCACAGAGTGGAGCGGTTACATGGAGGGGGCCGTGCAAGCTGGAGAGAGAGCCAGTAGAGAGGTGCGTTTTAACCAGTTAGGGTTTAGTTACTAAGATCTAAGATATTAAAAAAATATTCTGCCCAAACTTCCTAATTCATTATTAGCATTCAATATGAATGTCATTGCAATATAACTGAATTTTAATTGGTCTTTTATTTTTTGGTGTCTGTTTAACTGCATGTCACAATCTACTACTTTGTGTGCATGTATTTATGCTTCATTTTCTATTTTCAACACATTTATCAATACTTGGATTGTTAAGCGTAATTATTATGTTGGACTGTTTTATTAGCATACGGCTTTGTTGTATCTGTATGAGATTGTACTAGTTCAGCTCTTGTTTGGACTAAGGTTTGGGGTCAATTTTATAATATAGTTTATTCCTGTGATGCAAAGCTGAATCATTTCAGCATCAATACTCCAGACTTCAGTGTCACATGATCCTTCAGAAATCATTCTAATTTGCTGATTTGCTGCTTAATAAACGTTTTTTTATTATTATCGTTTTATACTTTTTGGGATTTATTTTTGATATTTTTGTGGAAACCCTTTTTTTTTTAGGAATATTTAATAAATATAAAGTAAAAAAGAAAACAATTATTTATAACTATAATTGTCTTTACACTTTCGTTCGTCACTTTTGATTAATGTAATGTAACCTTGCTAAATATTACACAACCAGTCAAAAGATTTTTGAAATTGTGAAATATTTTTACTATTTAAAATAACTGTTTTCTATTTGAATATATTTGAAAATGTAATTTATTCCTGTGATTTCAAAGCTGAATTTTTAACATCATTGTTCCAGTCACATGATCCTTCAGAAATAATGTTCTGGTTTGTTGCTCAAAAACAGTTATTATTGTTGTTAGTATGTTGAAAACAGCTGAGTAGAATTTTTTTAGAAAGAAAGAAATAGAAAGTTCAGAAGAACATAATTTATCTAAAATAGAACTCTTTGGTGACATTATAAATGTCTTTATAATCATAAATGATAAGATAAATGCTGATCTTTAAGATCTTTCTGTTCATTAAAGATCCTGAAAAAATGTACTCAACTGTTTTAAATATTGCTAATAATAATAATAATAAATGTTTCTTAAACAGAAAATCAGCATATTAGAATGATTTTTAAAGGATTATGTGACACTGAAGACTGGAGTAATGATGCAGAAAAGCAGTTATTTTAAATAGTAATTTTTTTTCACAGTATAACTGTTTTTGTTGTATTTTGGATCAGATAAATGCAGGCTTGGTGAGCAGAGAAGAGAACATTAAAAATCTTACTGTTCAAAAACTTTTGATTGGTAGTGTACATTGTATTGATATTTGTATTAAATTAAAACTGTATTAAATAAAAAAATCTTTACAGGAAGCTCTAAACTAACACATACAGCGCTTGCTTGCCATCTGTTAATGGTCTTATATGTCAACTAAAGCACTTTTTTGTTATTTACTGTAGATGGGAGCATCTGCTAAATGCCTTAAATCTAAAGTTTCTGTCCGATTTTGACTATTGCCATCTGTTACTTAAAGGAAAAACTTACTGTATGCTTCTTTCTTCCAGATTTTGTGTGCTATGGGAAAACTCCATGCGAGTCAGATTTGGCAGTCAGAGCCTGAATCATTGGTATGAATTGCACTTGTTTTCATTGAATCCATAAATATAAAAAAAGCACCTTTAGTTTTTGAACTCTAACTAATTCTGAACACTCTTCCTCAGGATGTCCCGGCCCAGCCGTTTGTCACCACATTCTGGGAAAGAAACTTGCCATCAGTTGGAGGATTCCTCAAGTTCATGGGCGTGTCCTCCTTCCTGGCTCTGGCAACAGCGGCAGGAGTGGTCTGCTACAAGAAAGGGCTCCTCCCACACAGCTAAAGCCCCTCCCACTTTCACAACCTGTTCTCTGTGAAGCGGCCTTGTGATTGTGGCGCTCAATCACCTAATCACGGTCATAACACCGCCTGGGTATGTGGCCGAGTTTTGACACACAATTGCTCAGTCATTGTTAAAAATTAACCAAGTGATTATTATGGCATAATGAGTAGCTACTAATTGTTAATGTGGGAATTGCCCTGTCAAAGAGTTCACAAACTAGCCACATTAAAGGAAACCGAAGGTGCGACATTCCACAACCACTCATTGCGTGTGTGAGAGTGTTTATGTTTGTTCACCAGTCTTATCGATTACCTCTGCTAATTTCAGGTGCTGTTCTCAGGAACTCGTTAATTAACCTTCCAAAATACTGAAGTAACATTACAGCGGTTAGATTAGCATTTAGCAATGCAGTTTATTTTACTCTATAAAAGAGAATTTGAGAATATCTTCTCTGCATCACAACACATCACAGAAGCCGTATTAGCTTCAGCACAATTCACGAGAGAAGCAGAGGCTGTTCATATCACAATCATTCTCCATTCTCAGCATACAATGTTAAATGGCTTAATGTGTCTGATAGTATGATGAAGTGAAGTTTATCAGCATAGAGAGCTGATTTGAAGGTTTCCCAGTGTTTAGTGTCATTTCAAAAAGCTGCTGTGCGACTGAATCATATGAAAGCATTTGAATGTACTTTTACATATTAGAGTTTTTCATGTAACAGACCAGTGTATACTTGAAATATAAATTTGTTTTTTGACATGCATTCATTTAAAACATCAATTGTTTAACAATCCTCTAATGTAATTAAATGTTTTGTAGAATTGTAGACAAATTGTAGACGAACTGTAGACAGTTTGTAGACAAATATAAAGGCTATCCCAGTTTATCGAAATGGTTTAATAGGGATTTCTTTCTCTTTTTTTCCCATCTGCCAACCTTGGATAGATAGATAGATAGATAGATAGATAGATAGATAGATAGAGAGTGGAAAAGGGTCCCTTCCTTCACCTTGTAGCAGTAACCTGTGCAATATTATTTACAGAACAATTATAACATTATGTATGGTGATTCGTTAAAATTGATCAGATTGTTATGGTCTTCAGTTATTTAATTATATCTAGCAAATATATACACTGCCGTGCAAAAATTAGGGATCAGTAAGATTTTTAATGTTTTTTTAAAGACGTTTCTTATGCTCATCAAGGCTTTTATTCGATCAAAAATACAGAAAAAAAGTAATACTGTGAAATATTACAATGTAAAATAACATTTTTCTATTTTAAAATATACATTCAAATCTAATTTATTTCTGTGATCAAAGCTGAATTGTCAGCATCATTACTGCAGTATTTAGTGTCACATGCAGGGTAGCCAGGTTTTCACAACAAAACCCACCCAATTGCTACTCAAAACTAGCCCAATTGCATTTCAAAGGTTCCCCAGTAAAAATCGCATTCTGAGAGGTAAAATATCACATCACAGTAGCCTGATTCTGCTGGAAAACCGTGGACTTGGCAACACTGGTGACATGATCTTTCAGAAATAATTTTAATATGCTGATTTATTATCAATGTTGAAAGCAGTTGTGCTGCTTAGTATTTTTTGGAACCTTTTTTTAGGATTCTTTGAGAAATAAAACGTTAAAAAGAACAGGGTTTATTTAAAATAGATTTTTTTTAATGAACAATATACTCATATACTTTTTTTGAAACAAATTAATACTTTTATTTACCAAGGATGTGTTAAATTGATAAAAAGTGATAGCAAAGACCTATATTGTTAGAAAAGATTTTGTTTTGAATAAATGCTGTTCTCTTTAACTTTTTATTCATCAAAGAATCCTGAAAAAAGTGTCAAAGGTTCCAAAAAAATATTTGGCAGCGCAACTGATAATTCTAATAATAGTTATGTGAAGTCGAAGACTGGATTAATGGCTGAGGAAGATCAGCTTTGCATCACAGGAATAAGTTATATTTTTGAAGTATATTAAAATAGAAACCATTTTTAGATTGTTATAACGTTTCGCATTATTACTTTTTTTTTCTGTATTTTTGATCAAATAAATGCAACTTTGATGAGAATAAGAGACTGGTTTAAAAAACATTAAATGTCTTGCTGATCCCAAACTTTTGAACGGTGTTACATATATGAAATGCATAGTTCATTGTCTAAAATTGCAATTACTGACAAGGAGGTGATGCAGCCCCAGGCAGATTTGAAAATAAAATGTATTAAGTGTGTAAACCTGAAGTGTGTAAATTTTGTTGTTCCAAAGATGCGTTGTAGCTGTTGTTTGTGGTGCCTTAATCTGATGTAGTATTCCTCATTTCTCAAGTGCCTCCGTGCTGATGAGCTCCTCCAGTCTTGAACATTGTCCTTGGGTCAGTCACTGGCTGCTTTAGGTGATGCTTTCTAAAAACAAGATTCATTCACAAGAGTTACAACCAGAAATGCATTGCAGAAATCTGCACTGATCTGCTCTAGTCTTCAGCATAAAATGGAAAGCTCTCACAATTGCGTCCTTAAGAAGCCACTGATGATCCAGGACTGAGAATCAGAGGCAAAGCCACTCCTGACTGTTGACTATAATGTTTGATAAGAAAGCTTTCTATCTGTGACCTACATCTTGGATAGAGTCTGGTCCACTGTGAACTTAGTAATGACGTGGTGACACTTTTGTCCTGACATGTTGTATTTGCTGTAACTCCTCCACCTGGTGTGCTAGTGAATTGTGCCTCTGTGTGTGTGTGTGCTGCTAATGCTTTTCCGAAACCACATAACATGGCCCTGTTTACCAGATCTGTCGTCATCTGCTCCAGTTTGCATAGCTGCCCTGCTACGATCAGGCCCTTTTGTGTGATTTTGTGTGCATATCACAATGTCCAATGGTCTAGTCTTGTAATTGCATTATTTGATCTTTGTACAAATTCAACGACTAAGCTGATAATAAAAGTGTGTGATTTACCACCAGACCCTGCATATGCCGTTTTTTTGTTATCAGTGCACATACAATGCTCTCATCTGAATTACTCCCTTTTAAAGTCACAAGATTCTTGATTGGCATGACGTCCTCCTTCAGGGAAGAAAGCAGATGAGGATCTTTCGGCAGAGATGAGCTCATTTCAGCCACAGCAGGACATGAACTGCCGCAGCCACTGATTTAAGATCCTTAATAACTGTAAATAACTAGATAGATAGATAGATGGACAGACGGACGGACGTACAGATAGAAGGATGGATGGACAGACAAACAGACAGATTTACAGACAGATAGATATTTAGATAGATGGACGGACGGACAGACAGATGTATGGATGGAAGGGCAGACAGACGAATAGACAGATAGACAGCTAGATAGATGGACAGACGGACGGACTTACAGATAGAAGGATGGATGGACAGACAGATTTACAGATAGATATTTAGATAGATGGACAGACGGACAGACAGATGGAAGGGCAGCCAGACGAACAGACAGATAGATAGATACACAGAGACAGATGGACGGGCAGACAGATAGCTAGATGGATAGACGGACAAACGGATAGAAAGACGGATGGATGGATGGATGAACGAACAGAGAGAAATAGATGGACAGACAGAAGGTTGGACAGACGGATAGATAGATAGATGTATGAATGAAGGGAGAGATAGACATATGGATGGATGGATGAACAGACAGATCGATAGATAGAAGGATGGACACACGGATAGATGTATAAATAGATGGATGGACGGAGGGACAGATAGACATGGATGGACGGACGGACAGACAAGTGGATAGATAGATAAACAGATGGATAGATAGATAGATAGATAGATAGATAGATAGATAGATAGACGGATGGACAGATAGATAGATAGATGATGGATGGACAAACAGATAGACAGATAAAAGGATGGACAGACAGACGGACAGATGTATGAATGGATGGACGGACGGAGGGACAGATACATACACGTATGGATGGACAAACGGACAGACAAGTAGATAGATACAGTAGATAGACGGATGGACAGATAGATAGATAGAAAGATGAGAGATGAATGGACAAACAGACAGATGATGGACGGACGGATAGGTAGATAGACAGACGGATGGACAGATAGATGGATGGACAGACAGACAGATGATAGACGGACAGATAGACGGATGGATGGATGGATGGATGGATGGATGGATGGATGGATGGACGAACAGATAGAGATAGACTGACAGTAAGACAGATAGATAGACAGATAGATAGACAGAGAGAGAGAGATAGATAGATACATACATACATACACACATACATAGACTACAGCAGTATCTTCTGTGATGTTCACCACTTGTTTTGACCATTAGAGGGTGCCAGTACACCACAGTTAGAACTATCTATCTATCAAATATTGTTGAAAATATTTCCAAATAAAATGATCGTATTTGTTGTGTTCCTCAGACAAAGAACTTAAGTTGAGTGTGTCCTTCCGTTTTGGCAAAGTAAATGCAAATTCACTTTTCTATGAATGGACATTTTAATAGAAAACCTAGCACTGTTTGCTCTGAGAAAACACTGAGAAGCGAGAAATTGGGAATCGAGACGTTTACCTCGTCAATCTGCCAAATGTTATCGCCTCGTTGTCACTCCCTACAATGTCTTTCACCATCCCAGCTGAAAGTTCAAAAGAAGCATCAGTGTTGTGTAGAGATAAGGGATGCTGGGATATCATATCGCCTAATGATACTTTGAAGTTGTGAATGCTGAAAATGGGCTGAAGTGCAGAGAGGGAGGAAAACACGAATAAATTTGTGCGATAAGCACTGGATAAGACTCTCCTCCAGAGCGGAGAGGAGAGAGAAGAACAGAAGCTGCAACACCAAACATCATCAAACGGGGGAGAGCAAATCACACATGAAAGGAGTATGAAAATATCCCCGAAGACACAATTTAAAGATGACCAGGGGAATTTAGCGTTCATGCTAAACTGTTGTGTGCCACTGTATTAAGGTATAAGGTACGAGACGCTTTATAATTCGCTCAGAGAAAAGCCTGCAACTCCTTGAGCTGTGTGACTATTGTGTATTCAGGACGGTGGGATATTATAAGCAAAGGATACATCCATGCCTTCAAAAGTGACAAGATGAGGACATCTTATTTTGAAAGGATATTATAGGCTACAAACACGAGCATGAGTAAAGCATCTCATATGTTATTAAACAGGTAGTTCTGACTCTACATTCTGATTGGATGTGCAACGTTCTTTGACCGACTTTTTATATTAAGTTGATGTACTATAAAGCATACTGTTAAGCTAGACAACAGTTTATTGTTGTTAACAGTTTAGTTTACTTCCAGATTTCCTTTTGATTTTCTTACCCCCAAGTCATCCAGGATGTAAAAAGAAATTATGGTTTTTGAAGAAAACATTCCAGAATTTTCTCTATGTAGTAGACTTAAATAGGAGACAATGGGTTGAAGGTCCAAACTGTTTTAATGCAGCTTCAAAGGTCTCTACACGATCCCATCCGAGGAATAAGGGTCTTATATAGCGAAATGATCACTCATTTTCAATAAATATGAAAGTATACTTTTTAACCACAAATGCTCATCTTGCACTAGCTGGACTTCAAGCATTACGTAATCACGTTGGAAAGGTCACACGTGACGTAGGTGGAAGTACCGACCCAATGTTTACAAAGCGAATATGCAAAGAAAATCAAACAGCCTTTACAAAAAAAGGTAAAACAACGATGTTGGACGGTTTTGAAGTTGGAGGAGAAAATGAGATGGAGTTTTCTGTCCTACCCTACCTTTTTGATCCGGAGCACACAGACAAAAAAGTGATTATGCATTGCAGACCTAGTGCAAGAGGAGCATTTGTGGTTAAAAAGTATATATATATATTAGAAAACGGCTATATTTCGCTATATAAGACCCTGGCTAGGATCATGTAGAGCTCTTTGAAGCTGCATTAAAACTGCAATTTGGACCTTCAACCTGTTGGCTAACATTTAAGTCCACTATATGGAGAAAATTCCTGAGATGTTTTCCTCAAAAGCCTTCATTTATTTTTCGACTGAAGAAAAACATGAACATCTTGGATGACATGAGTGAGTAAATTGTTAGGAAATTTTTAATCTGGAGATGCACTATTCCTTTAATGAATAGTATAACTATTTATTGAAGATTTTTCCTTCTATATGGGTCTCTTTTTCATATTTTTCTATGATTTTACCATTGATATGGGTTGATATTTATTGCACGATTATTTCTTTTCTATTATTTCATAATAATTTGCATTGCTTGCTTATTTTGATAAATAAACATTGTTTTCTGAAATTATACAAATGACTCTTGAGAACTGATCATAAAATGTTAATGAAATTAACCGGTGAGATGCTGATTTGTTCCTTTAATATCTTGGAGAGTTTCAAAGTTTTGAAAACCTTAGAATTACAGTGATCTTTGAGGGTTTATATGAGTGGAAACGGAGGCAGGCCTCTGAATCCTGCAAGCATCTTTTCAACAGCATTCACAATTTAGTCATGTATTATTTATTTGCTGAATAAGTGGGCAAATGTCGGCCATTCAAGGTCTATTAAAGTTCAATTGTACGTTCAGTGGATTGATTTTATTTAGGCAGTGAATTTAATTTAGGACTGTGAGAGACCGCAAACCAGTGTCTGATTGAATTAAGACTGTTCATTTTTAATGCATCTCATGACCTGATTGACCGAAGAATGGAAAACGTGTCCTCAATATTCAAATTATCTAATAATCTTCTACAAAAGCCTGAGCTGTGCCAAGTGAGTCTCCTTGAGAATGAATCCTCTGTTTGTTTGTGTGTGTGTGTGCATGCATGTGTGGGTTAGGCCATTTTTTAAATTATGCCAAGTGAACATCCAGAGCCTTGAGAGTGCTGTGTAAAATGTCCCACTGCTGAACATTATGACATTTACCATCTGCTGTTGAATCAAACTGTGTGCTATTGCTGAGATAAATGGATGATATCATATCTAAATGCGGTGGTTCAATCCATAATTTCAGTGGCTCCTAAATTATCCATACATGCCCCGCAACATACATGACACCATCTGTGTATGAATTATTTTCACTGAGTATGGAGTGAAAGAGACCGTAAAAGTCATCTATAATGTGAATGCACCAATCTGTCCTAATAAATATCTAGTATCATTTCCTGGGCCTTTCCTTCACACAGCCTGACAGTCTTTTTATTCATTCAAGCGGTATGATCAGACATGTATCATAAATCCAATCTAAAAAGTTTCAAAGATTGTTAGACGTCAAATCACCATTTGATTCCTCCTGATCTGTGGTTGTACAATTTTTGTTCTGAAATGCAACAAGAGCAAAAAGGGCTTTGTGAGTGACAGAGAGTAGTATTAGTAGGATGGACTTTTGATTGTAGCAGGATGAGTCATCAAGATATGAAGTAAAAAACAAAACATTTTGATTTTGACACCAAATTGACTATTTAAAGGAGAAGTTCACTTCTGTAACAAAAATGTACAGATAATTTACTCACCCCCTTGTCATCCAAGATGTTTATGTTCGTCTTTCTTCAGTCGATAAGAAATTATGTTTCTTGAGGGAAAACATTTCAGGAATGTTCTCCATATAATGGACTTCAATGGTGCCCCCCAGTTTGAACTTCCAAAATGCAGTTTAAATGCAGCTTCAAATGGCTCTAAACGATACCAGCCAAGGAAGAAGTGTCTTATCTAGCAAAACGATCGGTCTTTTTCTAAACAAATTGACAAATTATATACTTTTTAACCTTAATTGCTCGTCTTGTCT
>JAHKKF010407128.1:0-20226 GCA_019740295.1 Labeo calbasu | reverse complement strand
AAATAAATGCAGCCTTGATGAGCATAAGAGACTTCTTTAAAGACTATTACAAGTCTTACTGACCCCAAACTTTTGAACGGTAGTGTATATATATATGTGTGTACATACACTGCTGTTCAAAAGTTCAAAAGTTTGGGATCATTAAGATTTTTAATGTTTAAAAAAGTCTCTTGTGGTCATCAAGGCTCAATTCATTTGATCAAAAATAATGGAAAAAAACAGTTATGTTGTAAAATATTAGAATCTAAAATAATGTTGTTCTGTTTTAATATACTTTAAAATAAAATTTATTGCTGTGATCAAATCCAAATTTTCATCAGTCATTACTCCAGTCTTCAGTGTCACATGATCCTTCGGAAGTCATTCTAATGCATTTATTTATTACCAGTGTTGTAGCTCAATATTTTTTTGGAACCTTCAATATTTTGATAAATTAAAAAGTAAAAAAGAACAGCATTTATTCAAAATAGAAATCGTTTGTAAAAATATGGACCATTCAAAAGTTTGAGGTCAGTACATAAAAAAAAAAAAAAATTTAATGAAAGAAACCTGAAAAAAGTATCACAGGTTCCAAAAAATATTAAGCAGCACAATTGTTTCCAGTGATTTCTGAAGGATCATGTGACACTGAAGACTGGAGTAACAGCACTGAAAATGCAGCTTTTCGTGAAAGGAACAAATTATATGTTAAAGTATATTAAACTGCAAAACTGTTATATTAAATTGTAATAATATTTCACAATATTACACTTCTTTCCTGTATTTTTGATCAAATAAATGCAGCCTTGGTGAGCGTAAGAGACTTCTTTAAAAAACATTAAAAATCTTACTGATCCCAAACTTTTGAACGGCAAAAGTATTAAGCAGCATAACTGTTTACAACATTGGTGATGATAATAAGAAAGAAAAAAATCTGCATATTGGAATCATTTTTGAAGAATCATGTGACACTGAAAACTGGAGAAATTAATGGCTGCTGAAAAATCAGCATTGTCATTGCAGGAATAATATACATAAAATAATATAATTTCAAATGTATTCAAATAGAAAAACATTATTTTAAATTTAAATAATATTTAACAACATTATTGTGTTTTTGTTCAAATAAACATAGCCTTGTTGGACATAAGAGACTTTTTCAAAACATTAAAAATACTGAAATAATAAAAATAACCCAAATAATATAGGCATTAAGAATCCGGCAAGACAGGAAAAGCTAAATTAAAATACAGCATGCAAGTTTTCCTCAATATTTCGTAAAGTTACCATCTTTGTTTTCTTTCATTTATTCTGTCACACATTAACACCGTGTTAAAATACTTTCCTGTGTTCGACAGGTGGCTGACTCTAATGGAGAGTTTTTCCTCAAGTCTTCTGAGCTGTTTGAGAGTCCTGTGTACCTGGAGGAAGTGGCCGATGTTCTTTGCATCCTACAAGCAGGTGAATAGTGTAACGCTTTTGGTGTAAAAACTCTACCAAATTATTAAAAGGAAAGGAAGAAACCTTTAAACTCAGGGCTTAACAGTAAGGATTTTTTCTACTGGCCTGGTCAAAATTTTCACTAGCCCTGACACAAAAACAAAACTAAAAGTTGCTATTATCATTGTTTTTGACCCATGTTGTCTTTTATTTTAATAAATAAGCTTATATGACAACAATATTTTACATACTAATTAAATTGTACAATTCTCGATTCCAATTTCGATACCACAGCAAAAAGTTCAAACATTATTTGTTTGTTCAAAAATTATTTTATTATTATTATTTTATTACAAATGAAAATATGTTTTAGGGAAAAACAGCAGACGGGCTGAATGCATTCTTATGGAATAATGATACAGCGTTTCCCTGGTTACTGCTGTAAACAAAGCAGCACCTTGCTTTTGAACGCAACTTTAAATGCATTATACAGAGACAAGTAAAAAGAAAACACCATGTAAACATTTCTTAAAACAGTCTGTTCCTCTCAGAGATACATTTATGTAAACTCAATATTAGGGATAATATTCCAAAAATTTGCGTATTGTGAACCGTGATCTTGCTCTGCCTGCTACAGTATTTTTTCCTGTTTGCATTCGTCTTTAGCGTCTCTGGCCTCTAATAACGGATGTTTAAAGAGTTCGTAATATTTCCACACACATGACATTCTGAAAAATGATTGCATGCAGTACGTGTGGAAGCTCGGAACAGAGATCGGTTGAAATATGTCTGGTCAATCGGTGCATTTGTACTCCACTGTATAAATTAAATATAGATTGATAATTGTTAAAGCTACGAAGTTACTCGTCAAGACGGGTACTTTGACATACGTTTGTGGGCTATCTGTCCATCAGAAACGCGTCTCTCTGTGATCGCTTGAAATTTTAAATGAACAAGGCTTAAAAACACGTGCAAATGATAAACTTTCGTGAGGACACAAAAGTCCCCAGTGGCCCGATCGGTGGCATATTCGTCAACTGTCCCTAGCGTCTTTCACGCTGGCCCCGGGCCACCCGGCACTCATTGTCGAGCCCTTAAACTGTTCTGTGACGCAGTCATCTTTATATCAGTATACATTTCCTTTAGCATATCAGAAATGAAAAACGTATTAAATTATTTATTACAAATTATACTTTAGCTGTCACAGGTGTTTGCCTTTATCTGATGTTTTGTCCTTTATAAAACATCCTAAACATAGAAAATGATTTCTTGATTTGTCTGCTCCCAACAGAGCTGCCTTCTTTGCTGCCTATCATTGAGGTAGCCGAGGCCCTGCTTCACGTGAGGAACGGAGAGTGGTTCCTGTGCCTGCTGGTGGCAAATGTCCCAGACAGCTTCAGTGAGGGTATGTTCATCATCTGCTGAAATAGATGTACTGATTAATTACATGTTTATTTAGAAATGTTTCAAATTATGAAAGTTAATTGAATTGTTTAAAATAGTTGGAGTTGCATTCAGGTGTTTCTGGGTTTTGGGTCAGGGATATGTACAATTGTTTTCTTTTTAACATACCAAAGTATATTTTGTTTTTCTTCATCAACTATAAGGGCACATGAAACTCAGCTTTGCTTTACGTTTTATCTGCCTTATGTGACAGTAGCATGATCATCAGAGAGGTGCTGAATTTCCATTTTGATGATTTTAGCCGCTGATTATGTGCAGTTTGGGCATGGGTGTGTTTGTGCACGTCTTCATGTGTGTATGTGGGTTTTCCACAGAGATGCTCTAAGTGGAAATAAAAACATCTCTGAGGCTGTGCTATCTTTTCATCACTCCCAGGTCCTTGTTGAGTCAATAGCTTTTTTGTGTGAGGCTCCATTCAGAACCAGTTTGAAATGTTTCGTATTATTGAATGGCCAATTCTCAAGGCTCATTACCTAGACAGGATCTTTCATTGGGAGAATATTCCGCTCAAGGCTGAATCATTAAGGGAAAGAGCTTGTCTATAGAGATGCACTGTAATCAGATGCAGCATGAATTGTGACGGACTCAGCTGCGTTTTCTCTCAATCAGGCATTTTTTTCATAAGATGCCATTGAAACTAATATCATTCTGACACTCAGTCATAAAAGATTCTCTGTAATTCTAATCATTCTGCTTGGCGAAATGTCAGCTGTGGTTAAAATCACATAATAAAAGGTAAACAGATATTTTAAATCAAGGTGAGAGCTCGATTCGGAGCTAAATAAAGAAAGATATTTGTGGAAAATATTTAAAAATAATCTTAACAAAGCCATAACATAGTAGTAGTTAACACAGTTCAGTCAAGTTTAATGTTAGCAGTCCTATTCATCTAAGTAAATTAAGACTGAACTATGTTAACCAGCTTATTCCTTACCTTTTTTTCCTGATTCAATGAGTCTTATAATAAAAAGTAAAAAAAAAAAAAAAAAAAAACATTAAAAATTAAAAAAATATATATATATCAAAAGTGACAGTAAATATGATAAAATATGTTATGTTAAAAGATTTCTGTATGTATGTACACTACCAGTCAAAAGTTTTTGAACAGTAAGATTTTAATGTTATTTAAAGATGTCACTTCTGCTCACCAAGCCTGCATTTATTTGATCTGAAGTACAGCAAAAACAATAAAATTTTGAAATATTTTTACTATTTAAAATAACTTTTTTCTATTTGAATATATTTTAAAAATGTAATTATTCCTGTGATTTCAAAGCTGAAATTTTAGCATCATTACTCCAGTCACATGATCCTTCAGAAATCATTCTGATATTCTGATTTGCTGCTCAAAAAACATGTATTATTATTATTATTATTATTATTATTATTATTATTATTATTATTATGTTGAAAACAGCAGAGTATATTTTTTTTAGGTTTCTTTGATGTTCAGAAGAGCAGCATTTATCTGAAACGGTAATCTTTTATTATAAATATCTTTATCATCACTTTTGATAAATTTAAAGCATCCTTGCTAAATAAAAGTATTAGTTTCTAAAACTCCAAGCTTTTGAATGGTGTAGTGTATAATTTTACAAAAGCCTTTTATTTCAGATAAATGCTGGTCTTTGGATATTTCTATTCATCAAAGAATCCTCAACTGTTTTAAATATTGATAAGAAAAATAATTGTAAAAAGTTTCTTAAACAGCAGATCAGAATATTAGAGTGATTTCTGAGGAATAATGCGACTAAAGTAACAATGCTGAAAATTTAGCTTTGATTAAAATTTAGCTTTATATTGTAAAATATATTCAAATAGAAAACAGTTATTTTAACTAGCAAAAATAGTTCAAAGTTTTACTATTTTTGCTGTACTTTGGATCAAATAAATGCAGGCTTGGTGAGCAGAAGAGACTTCTTTAAAAAACAAAAAATATTTTGACTGGTAGTGTACATGCATACAGAAATCTTTCAACCATTT
The DNA here is from genome assembly GCA_019740295.1 of Labeo calbasu. Taxonomy (NCBI): domain Eukaryota; kingdom Metazoa; phylum Chordata; class Actinopteri; order Cypriniformes; family Cyprinidae; genus Labeo; species Labeo calbasu. Next base: position 15,360 of record JAHKKF010407128.1, on the reverse strand, counting down.
TTATCGTATTTACTGTCACTTTTGATCATTTTAATGCATCCTTCCTAAAAAAAGATATTAATTAAATCATTTCTTATCTTACTGACCCCAGACCTTTTAACTGTGCTTAATGAAAATGTACAATATTAGCATCTTTCTATGTGTTTTATAGGCTGCTTACAGTTAAAAGCAGCACATTTAATCAAAATTGCTTGTGTGCCTTTGTGTCTCTAGTGTGCAGGGGTTTGATAAAGAACGGAGAACGGCAGGATGAGGAGAGCGTGGGTGGGCGGCGAAGGACAGAAGCTCTAAGGCAGCTGTGTCAGATGAACCCTTCTCAGGCTCTGAACATCAGGGCCATGGTGGTGAGTCCCCAGCACTAGACCACCTGTCATGCTCAGTAACGGGCCACAGCTAAATTGATCAGAACGACGTGTCATATTAAAGTCAAGCCCTCGGTCCTTCCACAGGTGGAAGAGTGTCATCTTCCAGGTCTGGGCGTTGCTTTAACGCTGGACTATAAGCCAGACATGGCAGATGAGGCGGTCAGTCCTCTTGTGTCATATGTCAGTGGCCTGCTTCTGGGCACCAATGGAAAAGTGCGTACCTGGTTCAGTATGTTCATTCGCAACGGTCAGCAGGTAAGAAGAAACAACAGTTGCATTCAGACACTTGATGATTAGCTGCTTTGTAAACACATGGAATTCATGTATGTGTCTCATTTCAGAGGAAAAGAGAGAGCAGCTCAGTGCTGTGGCAGATGCGGAGGCAGCTGCTGTTGGAGCTGGTGGCCATCTTACCCCGTTCGCGCAGTACCCACGTTCCCAACGACAGTGACATGGACTCAGAGAGCAGCTCGGGGTACTCTGGCCTGCGAGAGGAGCACGTGGTGAAGGCCAGCGCGCTGCTGCGGCTCTATTGTGCACTTATGGGGATTGCTGGTCTTAGGTGTGCTACAACTGACACAATTACATTTTTAATGTATACATAAATGGTATAGTAGCTTTTAACAACAAGTAACTTAGACTCTTAAGGAGCTTATGCTAATTTTCTAATGTAAGAAGTTTCTGGCTCCATTCCGTACAGGTTATGGAAATTAGTTCCAGCAGTTTCTGATGACACTGAATACCTCTTCCGAGTGTCACAACTATCCGAGTGGATACAAATGTGTATTCTCTCCACAGGCCCACAGATGAAGAGGCGGAGCAACTGTTGCAGTTGATGACCAGTCGTCCACCAGCCACGCCTGCAGGAGTGCGCTTTGTCTCCTTGTCCTTCTGCAAACTGCTGGCGTTCCCTACCCTTGTCAGGTACACGCTTTGACACAAATATTATACTAACTTCACCTATTAAGATAAATGAGGATTTAATGATTATCATATCATGCATTCATTTCATTTTTCTCCATGAGTCCCGGTTGTAACGTGCCAAAAACAATTATAATTTACCGTTTTCCACCTCCATTTTAATCTCTGACATCAGAAATCCAGTATTTGTTTTATCTGCTGATCTTTTTGGACTTCTGAAATATTGTTACGTTTACACTACTGTTCAAAAGTTTGGCATGTAAGCCCATTTCCACCGCTGAATAAAAATTTTATCTCACAATTCTGGCTTTTTTTCTCAGAATTGTGATGGTAACTCACAACTGCGAGCAATAAAATCAGAATCGCATGATAAAAATGCAATTCTGCCTGTGAGTTTGTATGTCACAATTCTGACTTTTTTATTATTTTTTTTTTTTTAGCAATTCTGACTTTTTTTCTCGCAAATATTTTTCTTCTCAGAATTGTGAGATAACTCGCAATTACAAGTTATACATTTCTTGAGGGGAAAAAAAGACTGATGTGTTCTCAGAATTGTGAGTTATAATATCTCACAATTCTTACTTGGCAATTGCGTGTTAAGTCAGAACTGTGAGATATAAACTCACAATTCTGAGAAAAAAGTTTATGTCATAGTTTATGACTTTAGAATTGAGGCTTTTTTTCTTAGAATTTCAAGTTTGTCTCGCAGTTCAAGTTTACATCTCACAGTTCTGAGAAAAAAGTTGAATTGTGATTTTATACCTCACAATTTTAACTTTATTTCTTTGAATTGTGACTTTATTTCTCAGAATTGAGTTTGTCTAATAAAATACTGATTTTTTTTACTTGCAGTTGCGAGTTTATATCTTGCAGTTCTGACTTTATAACTCACAATTGCATGTCAGAACTGCGAGATAAACTCAATTCTGAGAAAAAAATTTCTTTCGCAAGACTATTTCTTAGAATTGCGAGTTTGTCTTGCAATTTTGACTTTATAACTTGTAATTGCGAGTTTATATCTCACAGTTATTAAAAAAAGTCAGAATTGTGAGTTTATATCTCCCAATTTTGATTTCTCAGGATTGTGACTATTTCTACTTTATAACTCACAATTGCAAGTTTAAATCTCACAATTCTGACTTTATAACTCAAAAGTGTGAGCTTGTATCACAGTTCAGAGAAAAAACAGAATTGTGAGATAAAAAGTTTAGACTTTTTTTATTTTTTGTTGAGAGGCGGAAACAGGCTTTCATAGTTTGGAGTCAGTATGATTTTTTTGTTTTTATTTTTGTAATACTTTTATTTAAGAAGGAAACTTTAAGTTGATCAAAAGAGACTGAAAAGCCTTTTATTTGTTAATGTTTTTACAGGGGATTTTCTATTTTAAAGAATCCTGAAAAAATGCATCACTGTTTCTGCAAAAATAATTTTACTCAACACTAATAATAATGAATGTTTTTGAGCACAAAATCAGCATATTCAAATTATTTATGAAGGATGATGTGACACTGAAGACTGGAGTAATGGCTGCTGGAAAGTCAGCTTTGCCGTTACAGAAATAAATGAAACTTCAAAATATATTAAAATAGAAAATGCTTATTTTAAATTCACAGTGTTGCTCTTTTTGCTGCATTTCTGATCAGATAAATGTTTTGGTGAGCATAAGAGGTTTTTTTTGTAAAACAAAAAAAATCTTACAGACCCCAAACTTTTTAATGTCCAAAGGTCAAGGAAAATAATTAGAAAAGTACTTTGTAAAATGTCAACATCAGCACTTTAATGTTCTGTCACTCAGTTATGTTCAACACAGGGTTTAGTTCAGGTAAATTCATCTTCAGTAGTTTAATTTACTCGGTGTCTGGAGTAAAACCCAGATGCATCATCAGTGTTGTTGTTTCTTCTCTCTGCAGTACTCCAGAACAGGAGCAACTGATGGTAATGTGGCTCAGCTGGATGATAAAAGAGGAGGAGTATTTTGAGAGGTACGGAAGGCCTGGATGAACAAGCCCTTCAAACCCATAACAACCAATAAAAGCATTTTACAACATACTAAAAATGCCAGTTATTTTGTGATCGGCGAGAAGGAAATCTTCTGGAGGAGTTTACAGAAAACAGAATTGTTCTGCTCATGTACCAAACGTCTGTTTATCCTCTAATCCAATTAGTTTTATTTCAAAGAGAAAAGTATTTGAAAAGTATGTGGAATTAAGTTTTGATTTATTTGTGTGCTGCAATTATTAGTCCTCTGAGCTCTGTCCAATCTGGATCATTCAGACCCACTTCTGTCATAGACATGGGCGGTATAAAAGCATACGCTAGTGAGGCAATATGAATTTTAGCCATCAGTACAGACTATTTTGTTTCACTTAAAGGCCACATAGTAGACGGAGAAAAAGGTAAATGTGTTGTGCAAACAAAAAACATTTGTGGTAAAATGTGCTCAATTATTTTAATATATTAGTTAATTTTTGAGGGAAGAGGGAGGGGAAGAGCATGAATGATAAAAAGAAAACAGATGGGGTTATGCGGAGGTTAGGCAGTGACAGGCTTTTTCAATTTAATAACTAATAAGCAGCTGATGGGTTATAAGTCATCTCTCCCGTAGCTTGTGCTCCTCGTGACCCACTGTGATTTGAGCGCTTAACCACACTCTATAAATTTACAGATAAATGTACATCGATGCATGGCCGTGCATGTTTGTGGTTAGTGTTATCATATATGTGAAGCTCACTGTAACCCTGAGGGTTGGTATGTGTCTATATGTTTGTTCTGTCTAAATTATGTTTAAATTTGGACTCTTTTTAATGCATTTTCCCTTCTCCTCCTCCTCTTCTCCTCCCTTCTCTTATTCCTTCCAGTGCCGCCGGTGTCTCGGCCTCTTTTGGAGAGATGCTATTACTGGTTGCCATGTATTTCCATAGCAACCAGCTTAGTGCCATCATCGAGCTGGTTTGCTCCACCCTTGGGATGAAGGTGAGTTTAAGCAGTTAATCAGTTGGTCAGCACTAGCAGCCCATAAACGCAATAATAAAGTCACTTTAGCACTATTCTCGGGAGGAATTAGTTTTCTAAATAATGTTTGAGTTATAATTATTAACATTGGATGCCTGTCATTTTATGTGCTTGGATTAGTTTGAAATATAAATCCTTTGTTTATAAATGTATTTACGGTCAATTTAATGCGTCCTTTCTGGATTTTTGCACGTTTCTTTCAAGAAAAAAAATCTACTGTCCCCAAACTTTTGAACAATAGTGTATACGATTAGGGAATTCTATAATGAATGTGCACAAGGTAGTGCATTTAGTGAGAATTGTCCTTTTAGTATACAGTAATGAGTGTATAAATAAATGAGCGCTAAAAATACACTCCACAATCGCAGATGTTTTCATCCCGGTGGGTTTAATTTCACAGAGGACCCCGAAGATAGCCGATGACAAAGTAGCTAATACGCTCTGTAATTTTTTACCAAAGTTGTGTGAGGACAAACAGACTGAAATTAAAATCACAAAGTACATTTGCGAAACGCATAATTCAAACAGACCCTCCTGAATAGGTATTTTACCTGGACTTAACTAGACAGCCACTTTGGACATTCTAAACATTTGATTTTCACTTATAATGAGCAAAGATGCTTTATAATTAAGATAATTAGTTTTTGGTTAGACATGCTAGTGCCTACAGCAGTAGGTCAGTCTATCCATCAGTGGTTCACTCTAGAAGTATTGGGTTTTTGTTTGTCTTTCTATACAAGCAAGTCAAATTTAGAACAAACAAAGGGGGTACTTAGTCCTGTTTACTTTAGGGCTTAAATGCCAACATTGGTTAAATTCCAGAATTAGTCCTCTAGGTGTAAACATCCATTATACTTGGCTTGCACTGTAAAAGTCACAGAAGAGAGGGTGTTAATTGGTGGATTTATTGATTGTTAGTGTCTAGCAACATGCTCATCCCAGAGAAGGCTAAAGTACGGCTGTGTAATATGTAATTGCCTTTAGCTTAGTCGTACATTATTGATGTGGTACAGATAGATGAGTCATGGAGGGTTTGTTTAGCCAGAATGACTCACTTTCGGCATTAAAACTTTATTTTGTTGAAATTTGTTTTTGAAGTTTCCAAACCTTGCACAGAGTTGAGAAATGCATATTTTGCTGAATTAAACTCATTATCTTTTCACAGATCGCCATCAAACCCAGTTCGCTGAGCAAAATGAAGACCATTTTCACTCAGGAAATCTTCACAGAACAGGTGCCTCTTTACTTACAGTGGATTGATGGTGTTTTAGTGCAAAACAGTCGTTAGCCTCTTTTTTTTTATAAGAATAATGTTTTTGTAAAAATAATTGTGCGCCTTTGAGTTTGTGCAATCTATTTGACATATTGCAAGAACTGTGTAGGCACCAGAGCAAACATCTTAATTACTAACAGATTGTCATGTTATTACATGCACTATTATAGATATCCTGTCCTAGCAGATAACTTTGAGAAGTGCGTGCTTGCCATCTGTTGAACGTGGCGGTCTAACGAATGGGAACAAAGTACTTTTTGTCATTATGGATAAGACATCTGCTGAATATCTTAAATGTAAATGTAGCTGCACAATTATGGCATCAAGACGGATATAGTGATAAGTGGATTTTTGTGTTGTCACAGGTGGTCACGGCACATGCCGTGCGAGTGGCCGTTACTAATAACCTCAGTGCCAACATCACAGGATTCCTCCCCATCCACTGCATATACCAGCTCCTGAGGAGCAGAGCCTTCACCAAACACAAAGTGTCCATAAAGGTAACCCTGAGGATATTCTTATGACTGTGTTGTGTATATTCTGTTGGAATTCTGTCCTGCTGTGTGGTGTTCCTTTTTCATCTGCTACCTTTATTGCACTCTGATGCTGTGTTCCAAACTGTTTCTTGCATTTTCTGTTACTTCATTATTCAATTCAAATCTATTCTTTTTGTTTCTGTGCTGTTCTTTGAAAGTGAACTTCCAGGGGAAGGACCGAATGACTCAAAGGGCACCTATTATGCCCCTTTTTACAAGATGTAAAATGTGACCCTCGACCACAAAACAAGTCATAAGTCTTTTTTTAACTGAAAGCTGAATAAATAAGCTTTCCATTGATGTATGGTTTGTTAGGACAATATGGCCTGGCCTGAGATACAACTATTTAAAAATCTGGAATCTGAGGGTGCAAAAAATCTAAAAATTGAGAAAATTGCTTTTAAAGTTGTCCACATGAAGTTCTTAGCAATGTATCTTACTAATCAGAAATTATGCTTTGATATATTTACAGTAGGAAACGTACAAAATACATGCTGTTTTTGTGTATGTATCTTTAAATGCGAATGAGGTGCTACTCCTCGTCCCCTTTTCCAGAACAGGGCTGTGCCTTTACAGCTCGTACCTCAGATACTCTGCTAAAGAAAAACCCAAATGTTTCACGTCAATCACAATGAAAACATGCATTTTAAAGTGTATCAGTTTAAACTTTTGATGTACGGTTTTCTAAGCGCACACATCCGAAACATGCACACAGAAAGCGGCTGTCACACAGCATGTGCGTATTAAACTAAGTTCTCTTTTATGTCTTTTTACACTTAAACTGTCAAATACACGCAAGTTTATGTTTGAAACACACATAAGTTACAAAAACACAGTCGGTTATGTCTGTGAAGGTAAACAGCTGGGAAAGAAATTGCAAAAACAAGCTGGCGGTGCCGTGGGTGGAAACGTGCAGATTAAGGGGGCGGTGATATTAAAATAAGATCCCCTTTCTATGTCACTAGGGGAGCGAAATCTGAGCCGATCATTTTTTTCACATGCTTGCAGAGAAAGGCTTGCCCAAACAAAGTTACTGGATTGTCCTTTTATAACATTTTCTGGGTTGGTTGATGCACTGGGGACTCAGTTGTAGCACTTAAACACAGAAAACGTCAGATTTTCATGACATGTCCCCTTTAATAGTATTTAAATTAATTATTATTAATATATTAAAATAATCTAATTCTAATGTGAATTAAAATGCTAAAACATATATTTTTTTCCCTTCAGTTAGCATTGTTTTTATTAAAGAACATACAGCTCTTGATCCTTCAGGAATCATGAAATAAATCATGGTTAATTTTGTGAACTCCTATTTTCTGTTAAAATAAACTGTTGATGGTATATTCTATTTCTATAATTTTCTGTTCTGTTGTGTTCTATTCTGTTACATTTGGTTCTATTGTGTTCTGTTTCTGTTACATCCTGTTGTTTGCACTGACAAATGATGGTCATTGCGACATTGCAAAGTGATGGCGCAAAGGAGCCATGTGTTTTTAAAAACATTTTAATAGGTTTAACATAGGGCTGGGCTGGGCTATATATATATGAGAATTTGATATCTCGATATTTTGATATCTCAATATTGTCAAAATTGTTACGATATTCGATGTATATCTCGATATGTTTGCATTTTTTAAATGCTTTTAAAACATGATTTTCTTTTGCCCCCATTTAAAAAAACAACAAAAACAATTTAGATAGAACAGCTATTGTTACAAAGTAAATACAAAATGTTTAGTGCAATAACATTTATAAATTAATACCAAAGATTTATGCACTCTCTCTGTCTATATTATGAAAACTGGTAAAACAAATGAACAGTGAAATTCCTAATAGTAATTCCAAATTGCTATAGCCTATGTTTCTCTATTCAAACAACAGCAGTTGAGTAACGTTAGCCTACGTACATTTATTTAGCGATCACAGAGTCAAACAATACTGTCGAGATCTAGTGACAGAACACAGACTGGTTGAGTGACACTTTCATTTTGATTGCTAAACTCCATCTTAATTGTTTGTCAGTGTTTTCAGATCATCGCCGGTGCTTCCGCAATGATGAACGAGCTTGTGTGCGTGGTTGCCAGATTGCTTAAAATACGCAAAACACTGGGCATAAAATGTATCCTTGTAACAGCGAAACTCTGATTCGGGGATTTGAACGCTTGATATCTGGCATCCACACTCATGAAAGCTTGTGTAGTAGAGGCTTGTAGAGCAACTCACCTCATGTCTCTTGCGCGGTAATACATATGGGGATGTAATATTGGACATTCAGTGTGTTCTTTTGGAAAAGTATGCTTGAATTTGAAATATTTGATATTCACAATATTTTCAGTTTTTACATTGTCTTATATTTGATATATCGCCCAGCCCTAGTTTAACATTAGATTATCAGCTCGGAATATACGTTAATTTGACTAGCAACACTGGAGACTGGAAATGCAAAGCATCCTTCTGGGTTAAAGGAGAAGTCCGCTTCCATTATATGAAGAAAAATGCAGAAATGTTTTCCTCAAAAAACACAATTTTTTATGACTGAAAAAAGAAAAACATGAACATCTTGGATGGGGCTGAGTACATTATGTGAATCTTTGTTTTGGAAGTGGACTTCTCCTTTAAGAGTGAAGCGCGACTTCCACGTTCAGGAAAAACATCTATATTTTGCACATTGTAAACAGTGAGCTTGATCTACCTGCTACAGTATTTTCCCCTCTTTGCGTCCATCTTCAGTGTCTCTGGCCTCTGTTAACGGTTTACAGTTGGGTCATTTGCCCAGTTAAAGAATTAGTTGTGTTATTAACAGTTCTTAAAGTTCTCTAACCGTTAGTCAGAAGTGTATGCGGTTAACGGATTCCTTCTCAATTCATGACGCTGTCTACCGTAATTCTGTAATTGAACCGGTATATCGTCCAGTACTAACTGTTATTCTGTTGTTGTTTTGAGGGCCTGTTTTGTTCTGTTTTCTTTCCTACGTGGTTTTGTTTTTCTGTTCTGTTCTGTTCTGTAAAAACCCGCTCCTTGCTAACTACACTACATTACTCTGTTGATTCTGTTCAGTGCTAGTATCGACTTGAATCCATTGGGTTCTATTATCTGTTTGACTGGCTGGCTCCTCTCCTGACTCATGGAAAGACACTCCATTGATTTAATTAAGGATGTGGTTTTTGAATGTGGTAGTGCATCGCCCGGCTGATCAGAATGTTTCCTCACAATTACATCGTCAGCCTTAAAGACTGGAATCTGCCTCCTCTAGAGTCAGTAAGCCATGTTATAGCTATTGATCTGCTCAGCTGGAAAGATGATTTAATCACCCAAGTGCCAGAGGTAGATGATTGGATAATTCACTTATTCTGAATGATCTCTGAGTGTCTTTCTTTCTTTGGATTTTTTCTCCTTTTTCCTTAGGACTGGATCTTCAGACAACTGTGCGAGACGACTACTCCACTTCACACTCAGCTGCTTCCATTAATTGATGTTTACATTAACTCCATCCTGACCCCTGCTTCCAAGACCAACCCTGAGGCCACCAACCAGCCAATCACAGAGCAGGAGATCCTTAATGTTTTCCAGGGCTTGGCAGGGGTGGGTGGAGCTTAAGCATCTTTTTCGATCATGTTGACTGTGAAATCTCAAAATAGAAAAATATAACTCTGATAAATGACCGCCCTGCAGTAGCAAAAATCTGACTACGCAAATCAGTGGCGTAGATATTATTAAAGGTTATTTTTAGACCAACGGCATCTGGATATTGCAATATGTACAAGCCAAAGATTCAGATTTTAGAAGACTGATAGAAGCATAAAAGGCATTTTAAAACAATTGGGGTCTAGAACGTAGCCTAATATCAATTTAACTGCACGGACACTATTGGATGAGCACAAAATTTTAACTGAACTGAGCTGGGAAATGACACTAACTTTGCAACATCTACACTTGTTTTTGAACTAAATTGAATCAAGTTTGAACTGACTTAAGCTGAATAATTACACTATTGTTTTATGCAGAGCTGCTTATAGCAGAATTATACTCTTTCCAAAATTAATGAACTTTGCATTACATTGAGAGTTATTAAACTGAATTGAAACTACAATCTAAATTGAGCTGTATTATGACATTATTATTTTCTGTCAAGCTGCTTTACAACTCAAATTGAATTTGTTTCATAATTGATGAATTTTACAACATTAGCACTGTTATTTTCAGGTTTATTCATGTGAAGCTTTGAAACAATCCGTATTGTATAAAGCGCTGTATAAATACATGTGACATGGCTAGATTATTTGCTATATATCTCCAATTCTATTTGGTGCAGATCAAATCCATTTATTCCTGTACTTTCTGTTCCTTTTAACCTCTGTTTGACCTCTCTCCATCTGCCTCTCTAATCTTTCTCTCTCTTTCAGGGAGATGGAGGGAAAGTTCGTTCTCAGTACACCATCACCACCCAGTTGCTCATTCTCTATTACATCCTGTCGTATGAGGAAGCTCTGCTCGCTAATACAAAGACGTTGGGTTAGTATTTTAAATACAGATATTTGAAATGCCACCTAAATTTGTACTTAATTTGTATATTTTATATTAAATTAGTTTTCATTTTATGCTTTTTTTTTACCTCATTTTTTAAAATTTTATCTAATATATTTATAATGTATTAAATTACGTTTTATGGACAAGGATGGAAGAACACTTCACTTTTCCTTTAATCTACATTTCTTTAAATTAGAATTCACTCATTCCGATTGATCCATTCAATTCAAATTCCAGTTTCATTAGATGAAAGTAGTGCTGTCAATTGATTTAAAAAAGTGAATTAATTAATCACACTTTTTTTCTGAAATGAATTACAATTAATCATGATTAATACCATCTAACATTAAAGGTTTTAAATAGTTTTATATTGCAATAATTTCACATTCAATCTTCAAACAGCATAAAGACAGTATATTTTGAATATTTTTTTTGTGACTGAAAGTATCATATTGATACCAATATTTCTGATGTCTCTAGGAATTTTTTCCCTGAATATTTACCCATCGACTATAGCCGTTTAGCATTACAGTATAATTGAGAGCTGTCAATGTTTACATTTATTAGACTTTAAAAAAATAACTTAAAATCGTCACATAAACCTATTATTTGCCTGTGCACTTCAGCAAGTAGAAAAAAATATACTATTTACTAATACTAAATACTAAATTAAATATAGTTGAATCCTTAAAGCTACTGAAGTTATTGATTTCCTCTTTTTTTTTTTTTCTTTTGTTCTCTGACTAACAGACCGTTATTAGGTTATTTGGCTGCTATTACTTTAAGAGCTGCCGCTGCTGAACATACAGATCTGAGACGCTTGTAGTTTTCACGCTTTAATACGAAATTATGAAGTGATAAAGCGCACCACCATATTTATGCATGCAATATGCGTGCACTGTATAACAGCTGACAGGACAGGAAAATTTGTTTTTCTGACATACGACCTGACAACACCTCATCTGACAGCAGTTCACTGTTGTTCTACTGAAGCTTCTCGTCACCTGTACCTGTTCCATGCTTGTTTAACTAGCGCCTGGCTCTGAGGTGAAGTTGGAGCACGCGTCTGAAAAGTCTCCCGTTTGATGTGGTCGTAAAGACGTTCTGTAACTAAATAAGTGCAGAGACAGAAGCAGCAGTTGTGAGTGCGGTGGCCAACCCTAGCCTGGCTCCTACGTTAGATATTTTTAATGCTGTTATACTGGAAAAATTAAACTGTAATTTTGAGAGCACTAGTTCAAAGAGATACGTTTTTGCTTGTTTTTTTCTGCTCTTTTGTGTTTTTGTCTTCTCTTACAGCCTTTTTCTTTGTTTAATTTTAAACACTTCAATTATTAAATGATAGTCTCTGCACAACAGGACTTAATCATTTTATCTGCAGTTAATCTGGTGTATGCTCGCTTATGTAAGTTCCTGTCTTGCCACCCAGAGTGCCGTTATAATATTAGGATGAGAGCGATACAGCTTAGCTTCCTGCTCTCTCCTCTGCATATTAAATTGCTTCAAACTCACACCAATCACCTGCAGTTTGACTTTGCTTTGGAAGCCTCTCATCGGTTATTAGAGCGGTTACTCTTCACTGTTTATGCACACAGCTCTTCCCAGAGTGCTGCGCTTATTTAATCTCTCTCTCTCCCTCTCTTCTCCTCTATCATTCTGGAGTAATGATGCCCTTTGGCTGTGCTAATGAACTGGAATACAATGAAAAATCACCTGTACATGAGCTGCACCACAGAGGCCTATTTTTAACAAACAGCCTGATAACCATGCCTTCTCTCTCTTCCCAGCACTTATGCAGAAGAAACCAAAATCCTACTCTCCTGCCCTCATGGACCAAATTCCCATTAAACACCTCATCCGCCAGGCCCAAGGACTGCAGCAGGAGCTAGGAGGTAAAGGACACCCGTTAACCTCCTTTACACTTATATTCAACAGAGTAGTTTTAAAACGTGTGATGATACAGCCATATTTAGTTCTTCATGTGCATTGATTTACAGGTTGTATACATGCGAACAGTGAAATGTTATAGTTCTGTTGTACTAAATAAAATAAAATTTAGGTTTGTACTTAATATTTTATTTTCAGGCCTACATTCTGCTCTTCTGCGTCTACTGGCCACAAACTATCCTCACCTGTGCATGGTGGAGGACTGGATCAGTGAAGAGGAAGTGACTGGTACTTTGCCTTTACTGAGGAAGATGTTGCTGACATCCTCATCCTGCAAATACTCACAGATACAACTACGAGAGGGTACGAGAAACTCACACTGTCTCCCATTTAGTTAAGGGCGAAATGTGGAAATCACATGTAAAAGAGGGTGCATTTAAGACATTTAAGTTTTTAAAGGCGTTTTTAAGAATTCTCTTATGCTTGCTCCAGGCAATACTGTTTTTCTATTTTAATATATTTTAAAATATAATGTATTCCTACGATGCAAAGCTGGATTTTTTTTTATCAGCCGTTACTCCAGTCTTCAGTGTCACGTGATCCTTCGGAAATCATTCTAATATGCTGATTTATCACTTTTATTAACAATGTTGGAAACAGTTGTGCTGCTTAATATTTTTTTGGAACCTGTGATTCTTTTTTGCAGGATTTTTTGGTGAATAAGAAGTTAAAAACAACAACAAATTGATAAATAAATTAATTATAAAATGTAATAAATGCTAACTAAAATAAGTGAATTTTTTTTCCTTTCTTAACTTTGTCGATAACGGTTGTTATAGTGAACTAAAACATCAACAAATAAATTAATTAATTAAAAAAAAGGCAACTAAAATATTTCAGCTATTTGTCAAAGTGAAATTTCTGTTCTTTACTTTTGTAAAAAATGCATTTTAATTTTGTCAATAATTATAGTTATTATAGTTAACTAAAACAACAACAAACAAATAAATAAACACATTAATTAAAAAAGCTAAATAAATGCTAGCTAAAATATTTTAGCTGTTTGCTAAAGTGAAGTTTCTTTTGTTTCTTTTTTTTTTGTAATGCATTTTCACTTTGTCGATAACGGTTATTAAATTTACACAGGTTCCAACAAAATATTAAGGAGCACAACTGTTTTCAACATTGATAATAAATCAGCATATTAGACTGATTTGTGAAAAATCATGTGACACTGAAGACTGGAGTAATGATGCTGAAAATTCAGCTTTGCGTCAAAAGAATACGCTACATTTTAAAATATATTCTCATAGAAAACAGTTATTATACATTGAAATAATATTTCAGAATTATATAGTTTTTTTTCTGTATTTTTGATCAAATAAATACAGCCTTGATGAGCATAAGAAGCATCTTTAAAAAAAGAAGGCAGTGTTTGTCTATAATTTATTTATTTTATTTTTTTTGTAGAATTTACAACCACCATGTGTAAAAATAGAAAAGTTGTCGCTCAGGTGGATTCTGCAAAAACAATTAGCACATCTCGGCTGTACAACATATTTCTCAAGCAGTTTTCACACTACAGTAAACCAGACCACTGAACTCTACATTGAGGCCCTTTGGCACTGGGGGTGATCACAAGTGTTTATTATGGTCTATGATATGAATAGTTTGTTGTTGTAGTCTGACCTTTCATGTGCATGACTCAGTTTTGCACCTGCGGAGTAATGAGCCTGAAGGTGTTTCTGTATTCATACATCGCTGCTCTGACAGGCCTGTTTCTCCACAGGACTCTTGTATTCACAGACGGTGACAGGCTTATGCTATATTTAATCATATGGAAATAAAGCAAACAAATATATTGACGTCCAAAGTCACTAAATGTTTTACATTCGTCTTTGTATTAAACATAGTCAGATATTTAATATAAGCTATTTTTTTTCTTCTTAGCTTTCCAGAATGTTCTCTCCGGCGGGCTCAGGCTGCTGCGTATCCTGGAGCACCTGACGCTGCTCTCTGCGGGAGACCTGATCCCGTACGCAGAGGCTCTGACTGCCAGCATGGGGCTGCTCTTAGAGGACGGCGTGTCTCGCAGGATCCTACAGACTGTTAACAAACTCTGGATGGTACTTAATACAGTCATGCCGCGCAAGTAAGACTTCCTCTGTGTTTTTTTGCTATGGTACAAATGGAAGGAGGTGTACTTCAGCACTCGTACTAAGTGTCTTTTCTCTGTCAGGCTGTGGGTGATGACAGTAAACGCTCTGCAGCCTTCAGTAAAGCTGCTGCGACAACAGAGATACACTCAGAACGATCTGATGGTGGATCCTCTCATCGTCCTGCGCTGCGACTCCAGAGTCTTCAGGTATTATCTGCTTAGAAATGATAGAAAAATACCCCAAATAAATTCTGTAATTCATGCTAATTGTTATGTGGATAATATAGTAAAAAATAAATTAATTAATAATTAGTTAAGTAAAATAAAATAAACATAACTATAAAATCTATGAAATATGTATACTATTGCACTACATTTCCTTATTAATTATTAATAAGCAGCAAATTAAGAGTTTATTGGGGCAAAAGCCATGCTTAATAATTAGTTACAAGTGAGAACTGGCCCCCAAACTGAAGTGTCACCAATAAATTTTATATATATATATATATAAATAAATGTGTATTATGATCATAAATAGCGGAAAAAACAATATTGTAAAAAATATTGTAAAATATTACCGTTTAAAATAACAGAATTTAGCAACAGAATTTATTTAAAATAGAAATAATTTGTAATATATTTTAAATATCTTTACTGTCACTTTTGATCAGTTCAGAT
>JAHKKF010407117.1:0-13740 GCA_019740295.1 Labeo calbasu | reverse complement strand
AAAAAAAAAACAAACAGAAGCAACATAAAAAAACAAATAACAAAACAGAACAAGGCAAACTAAAACAACAACAAAATAAATAAATAAATAAATAAATAATACAAAGAGCAAAACAAATAAAAAAAAACAAACAAACAAACATAAAAAAACAAAACAAAACATAAATTAAAGAGCAAAACAGAACAGCAACAACAAATAAAAAGTAAACAAAACAAGGCAACATAAAAAAGAACAGAAAAAATAACTAAGCAAATCAAAACAATACAAAACACAAAAAAGACAAGAATAAAACAAAACAAAATGGAACGGAACAAAAGGTAACAAAACAACAAAGAAAAAAAAATTGAAACAAATGCATTACAACTTTTAACAAACAATTAATTATAAAACAAAACAAAATCAACATAAAAACAAACAAAACAGCAACAGGAAAAAATAAATAAATAATAATAATGAAAAAAAAAAATAGAACAGAGTAAAGAGCAGAAAAAGCAAATAACAAAACAGGACAAAGCAAAACAAAACAACATAAAAAATGCACAATGCAAAAAGCAAAACAAATATCAAAGAAAAAAAAAAAACATAAATCAAAGATCAGAACTGCAGCATAAAAAAAAAAAAAAAAAAAACAAAGCAACAGAAAAAAAGAACAGAAAAACAAACCAAGCACATCAAAACAATACAACACACAAAAAGAACAGAATAAAACAAAGCAAAACAAAATGGAACAGAACTAAAGATAACAAAACAAAAGCAACATAAAAAAACTAAACAAAACAGCAACAGAAGACAACAAACAAACAAGCAAACAAAAACACAGAAGAGAGTAAAAAGCACAAAAAGCAAATAACAAAACAGGACAAAGCACAACATAAAAACAAACAAACAAATAAAAAATCAATCAAAAAAAAAAAAAAGCTAAGCAAAGCAACATCACCAAACAACAAATCAAAACCAACAAACAAACAAAAAGCAAAACACACACACACACACACACACACACACACAAAAAAAAAAAAACAGAATAAAACAAAGCAAAACAAAATTGAACAGAATAAAAGATAACAAAACAACAAATAAAAAATTCAAACTTTTAACAAACAATTAAAACTGAAAAATAGAGATGATTGTTTATATTATAAATCAGAGTGTCTATTTACACTAAGTGCAAATATCTTGCCTTGTTGACCATCTTGTTGTTGGGCTAGACAACGAGATGATCAAAAAGACAGCTGTTAAATAACAGCTCCAGTGCTGCAAGAAATAAAGTGTGTAACACTGACATTTTGACAAGATCGCCCCGAGTTCTAATGTCTTTTGCTAAACTTGTTCTAATCCCTTTTTTACATCTAATATTATTTCGACAATGCATTTATTTTCAATAAAAATGTAGGAAATAATCAAAAAATGTAAAATGAAGTGCCTCATAGGTTCCCTTAGGCGTAAGGGTAGGTGAAGGGCTTAACTGTCCCAATAAAGGCAGCATCAACATCCATTTAATACCTTTAATAAGAATTATAATTTACACTCAATACTTTATTATTGCATACTATTTTATAATGTACTACAGTACTGAGGTGCAAATATCTGCCACTAAGTAGCATAACTACTTTTTTATTGCAAAGAAAAGCTATTTTATGTAGTGTAGACTATTTGCCCTTAGTCTAAATAGCACATTGCTAAGAAAATACTGCTGTATTCACTGAGTGTAAATAGCATCTATCGCTATCACATCTATTGCACTTAGTGTCGCTTTTATGTATGCCTTTGATTATATATTTGAGTTATATTATATTAGCATAAAATATAATATGAGAAATACATAGAATTAATAGTATCACAGCCCTATTATACATTATATCCCCACACTTGGATTGTCACAGTTATGTATTCCACCCCTTAAGCAATGAATGCACAAAACAATTCTGGGCACTGTACCAAAAAGTACAACGCCATTACTCACAAAACATCATAAAACATTGCATCTTAATTTCTGTCCTGCAAGACCTGCAAGACAATAAAATGCTTTATATCCATGTAGAGACACGGATATAATAACAAAGCAACATTTAGGTGCTATCACTCATCCAAAGCATTCAAAGCACATGCGTCGGCTTCATGTGTGTCTGTGGCATTTCAGTCATATCATTCCCAAAGAAAAATGATGTTTCTGACTATCGATGCGACATTTAGAGTCAGCTGCCATCGAAAAGCTTTGGACTGAGGCTATTACCCAGAGGCCCTAGCAGTCAGCTCTGAAAGCATCATGTTTCTGGAGCATTAAAGAACCCTTCACCTTGAATTAGGCCAGGGAGGGTATGCGCTAGACCGTGGCAGGCCTGTTTTCCAGAAGGAACATGCATACTTCTTCGGTATTTCATTTTTCCCCTTTAGTTGACCTCTGACCATAGCTGTGACTTTGCTTCGCTGGATGGAGCTTTTTCACGCATGCTAGACAGCCAGCAACTGTGGTCTGTTTACTGTTTTCTCACTCTCTCTCTCTCTACTTCTTATTAGACTGTGACAGCAAAAAAATAAAATAAAAATTAAAAATCTATATGCCACCAAGTATGAGTTATGACTAATGACAGTGGCAAAATAACATTTAGAAACAGCTGTGGGAGGATATTAAATAACAAAAATATGAAAATTAGCTAATAGTTTGAGCTGAATATAATATATAAGATGGAAACCATTAAGTATATGAGCTGAGGGTGAGCTTTTTTATTATTAACATACAGATTCCTATTTTGTTCATTATATTGCCACTCAAAAACATTACACACCACATGAAATAAATTGAATAATGTGTGGAGAGCTTGGTGAGCCTTACAGCTTGATTATGTAAACACATCATATCCAGATGATTAGACAGTAGGAAGCAGTGTTTGACATTGATGTGTTTTGAACCTCAGGTTTGTCATTTTCGGATATGAAGTAATATATGATGAGAAAAACATCCAGGTACATCCAGTACTGATTTGCTTTCTGATCTATAGGACTGGCTGTCTGCACTGTCATTCCGCAAGTAATGAAATCAGATCGGTTTGTTCAGACGCTGTAGTCAATATCCGGTACAGTACATGCTTTCCATAGTAATGGCCTTTGTGTATGATGTTGTGTCCATAAAGAACTACTTGAAACCTGGACTGAAAGTCCAGACTGACCACAATGTCTAAAAATGAGGAGCGTATTAGTCAGATTGCAAAATCTTATTTCAATTTTTATTTGCACTAGTGGTGTAAAATGTGAAAACTGCACCAAAACTGCATTTAAAAGCTGTAATTTTGTGAGATATTAAAAATCAGCATTTATTTGAAATATAAATGTTTTATAACATTATAAATGTCACTTATTAACTGTCATTTTTGATCAATTTAATGTAACTGCTGAATAAAAGTATTAATTTCTTTCTTTTGAAAGAAAAAAAAATATTTCCCCAAATGTTCTGCTGTTCATTCAATACTATAAACAACTAAATACATTTGAGTCAAATATGACAAAGAGAAAGACCGAGAAAAAAAAAAAAAATCTCATTTTGCTGTTTGCCTGAATAAAACAAAAATGTCTCAAAGAATGCTGATAAAGATACTTCACTCAGAGTCTCATCAAGTTAAGGCACGACAGCTGCCAACTTCAACATCTGTGCTGATTTGTCATTTTAGGTGTGGAATTCCATATCTAGGACAATGTGGAATATTTCACCCAAAAATGAAAATGCAGTCATGTCTTTCCAAACCCTGATGACTTTCTTTTTTTCGTCCACAGACAACAAAAGGACATATTTGTAAGAATGTCCAAGCTGCTCGTTCCCCTACATTGACAGTGAATGGCTCCCAGGGACTGAAATAACAAAAGCACGATAAAAATGATCCTCACGATTCCTGTGGAATATTTGATTGTTTCCTGACACCGTTTGATGGATTTGTTAGTGGAAAAGATGAAAATAATGATCTAATTATACACTACCTGCCAAAAGTTTTGAATAACATAAGAGTTTTTTGATTTCTGAAACATTATGTGTCACTGAGGACTGAAGTAATAGCAGCTTAAAATCCAGCAAAATCAAAATCACAGGAAAAAAAATAAAGAAGCGATTATCGGGGTTCAGACGCTTTAAGGCGTAAAAAGATGTTTTATTTAGCAAGCATATAACCACTTAGATCATAGATGAACAATACAATTTACAACCAATACAAGCAATTTACTAAGGTAATATATGAATTTGAATGCTTATTAATTCTTAAATTCAAAACTCGGGTCTTTAGCAACCCGGGTCGTCATTTACTACCCTCTCCCTCCTTAGACATCAGCTTTATTAGCATTCCTCAATCTATTCATTACAAACATATAACAAGAAATACAAATAATGAAATTTAAAAGACTGTCTGTTTTCTGAGTTTTTTTTTTTTAATTAAAAGTGTATTATAAGTATATTTTTTTTCTGTACAAAAATATTCAAATATCTGATGACTCAATACATGCAATTCACCTTTATTCCTTGAGGTGGCACTATTTAATAGACAGTAATGATGTGATGTTTCACTGATAATCACCACAAAACTACAAACTACTGATTTTGAGGTAATTGAAAATGATAGTTTTGCATTATGGTTGAGATCGCGTATATAAGCCAGATGCTGAATGTACTGTGGAAGTGCGCTCTGACGATGACGGCGATGGCACAACCATCTGCTCAAATTGAACCCTTCAAAGTTTCAAAATGTAAGGAAATATGCTTTATTTTATTATTCTGTAATTGTTTTTAAAATATCAAGAGAGTTTTTTACTTTTGCAGCAGTTGGCGAAACATTTATGCATTTGAGTGTTAACAGTTATAGCGCCACCTAAAGTCCGATCTCCATAAAACTTGTTAATTTATTTATTTTTTATTTTTTTTTGGTTTGATAATAACTGATCTAGAGAGTCCAGAGAATTGTACTGCAGTGGTTTTACTGAGGTTGAAGGAAAAGGACTAGTTTGCAAAAGTAATTTTTTTTTTAAGTAGGTTATTTAATGAACAACTTCATTGACAGCAGTGGTTCTTAAGGCAAAGTTGCTCTGCATAAGGAGATCTGTCAAATGATATGGATATTGTGTAAATATGTGAAACACCACGTGATTACAAAGGTGTAAAACTTGTTAGCACCACCTAGTGGCTAATTTCTTTCAAAATCCTTACAGCCCTCTAGGTTGCCCATGCTCACCGAGTTCCGTTCCGATCAGCCAATGGTGGCTATGTTTTTTGAGATACACAAATATCCTCAATCACACTTGTGGGACATTGGACAAAGACACGGCATACCAATTTTAAAGTCAGTTGGACTACTGGGTGTGTAGTTTTAGTCATTTTTATGTTTTTTTTTTGTTTGTTTTTTTTTCTCCTGGTACAGCAACACGAAGTAGGCAAACTCTGCAGGTTTTTACTTCATATTGAGCTCTTACATACATGTTCCAAGTTTGGTGAAAATATCTCTTTCCGTTTAAGAGTTATAGGCATTTTAGTAAAAGTGGCCCCGCCCCTTTTGATCATTCTGACGCTCCTTTGCAACGGTGAGTCGGAGGTTCAACTTTTTTTGGATAATTATTGATATTCACTCTCCAGCAAATCTTTCTGCACTGGTTTGGTTCCGACTGGGTCAAAAACAAAGGACTAGTTCACAAAATAAGTTTTTTTAAAGCCTGCGATGGTTTAGGAGTTATAAGCAATTTCGTACTTTGATCACTATAGTGCCACCGTCAGGCCAAATGGGTCGAGACTTGGTGATGTTGTAGAGGGTGTGAGTACTACCGTCTCTCCAAGTTTCAAGTCTCTACAATGTACAGTTTGGTCTGCCCGGTTATTTTTATGTACAGAAAATGCTGATCCCTGGCCATTTTAACAATTACAATAGGGTTTCAGCACTTTGTGTTTGAACCCCTAATATTACTGTTTGTACTGTATTTTTGATCATACACAAATTCAGCCTTGGTGAGCACAAGAGACTTCTTTCAAAAACATTTTTGACCAGTAGTGTACTTTTAATGTGCTTCTTGGTGCTTGACAGTCTGTGGTCACCATTCACTTTCAATTTAAAAAAAAAAAAAAAAAAAAAGAAAGAAAGAAAATCAAGAATAACATCCTGACAAACCTTGCCAAATATCTTCTGTTGTTTAAGTCATACAGGTTTGTGAGTATGAGAGAATTTTGAGTGTGTTATTCCTCCTGTTGTTGAAGTCATAAAGTCGTACAGGTTTGTGAGTATAAGAGAATGTTGAGTGTTTTATTCTTTGAACACCTCACTGCAGTGTGATTTGAAGTGTACCTCTATCTGAGAAGCGTAGAATGGCTGGAGATGCTCATGAAGGCTCCACTGGCGGCGTTAGCGCTGAGGATAGCTGTAGACTCGGGCTGCTACATGTGGACAGGCTGGCAGAGAGCAGAGACTCGAGGCATTGGCCCAGGAACATGAGAGTATCTGGCGCTCAGAGCCACGACTGACAGCTCTGCAGATTTGGGAGCTCCATCCACCTGTGAAAGGAGAAAGGGAGGAGGGACATTTACACGAGACACAAAGCATGTCTGTCTGGATTTTTCGCCTCTCGGGACAAGAAGGCCAATGCATTTCCAGGACAAAAACAAGAGCTAGACAGTGGATTTGCTCCCCATTTTTTTTTTTTTTTTCACATCACAAAACAAATGGAAAGAAAAGAAAATGGAATGCGGCAAGAGCGAGGACATTAATAACGACCCAGAAGTGTCACGCTGTTTGAACGCTCCTACCATCACTCTTGATAATAGCTGCCATACGCAATATATTTAGCTCCATTTTTCTTTAGAAACAAATCCTTGTTATTATTTCAAGTGTTTCTTTTACAGTTGTCTGCCTCTTGCATTGCTGGTGGTTATAGCCATCCCACTGGACAGTTGGCACAATTACAGTTTGTTCTTTTTTATTCTCTAAATTCATGCCACTGCACAAACAAATGCTGCTTAAACCAGCAAAGGGGTTTTCTGTCGATTGCACCATTTTAATTACTTCTTTCAGGGTGAACATGCTGTAGGAGTTATGCAAACTGAGCTGGTGTTTGCAAGCTCTGTTTGTGTCTGAATCTCATGGAAACTCAAAAATATGAGCCATATTTAAGGAACAATGCAAAACATAGACCACACCATATTCTATAGTATTACATTAATACAAAAATCAGAACAAATATGAAGAAATGTAGCATTACATCACTTGCTCACCTCTGCAGTGAATGGGTGCCGCCGTCAGAAAGTCTAAACAGCCAATAAAAACATTACAAAACACAAGTAATCCACACCAGTCCATCAGTTAACATATTGTGAAGTTAAAAAAAAAAAAATGCATCATGATATTAATTGATGGACTAGTTACTTTTGAATAGGGGTGTAACGATTCACTCGTTTTCTGGATGCATTGATTACAAAACCTGACGATGCATCGATCTTGAAACATTTATTTTTGAATCGTGAATCGTTGATTTTGGCCAGTAATCGATTTAAAACGCCAACAATCGAATGAATCGATATCTACAGCGATTCAGTGCTTTAAGATGTATACACATATAAGCACGAATGAACAGAGACCTTGTACAGCGTTGTTTGTTCCCTCTCATCTCTCCTTCACGCGCTCAGTTTCCCGCCCGTCACAGAATTGCGCGCGCGCTCTCACCAACACATTTTTGAGCAGCCAATATGTGATCTCTCGTTGGTACTCGTGGCCAGTACTGCTAGACTAGAGTAAAGTAGTTTTACTTTTCTGTAGTTTTTCAGTGGCTCAGTAATACCATTGACATTGCTTGAGCAGTTGAAGGCTACGCGTTTGGACGGAGCGAAAACAATGTAAGTGTCTAAAAGCATACGCACAATTTCTTTGAATGATAAATGACGTTTAACTTAATGCCGTTAAACCGAAAGTAATAAGAGCACGACCTTGAAATATGAACGCGAGGTTTATCTGTTAATCAGATACATGAAAGTTGCGTCCGTTACTGTATCATCAAAATCATCATTCGCCATAGAAAGGATGTGTAAATGCTGTAACATTTATTTATTCATTTATTTAAATTTATGAAAATAAGATAAAGGAGCACACATCACATCATCAAAGGTGTGACATAAAATGTTACCCTATACATTCGCAGTATGCTACACACTAGTTAACACAATAGCAATTGCAATTGTACTTTTAGTAGCCTATACTAACCTGGTATAAAGTGTGCTAAATTGGAAGTATAGTGCCAAAGTCCGAATAAAGATGAACCGAAGTATATTTGATTGTGCTAAAGTGGAACTATTGCAAGTATATTTCAGATGCACTTTAAATATCTTGCATTTAAAGACTTTATTTTTCAATATCAGCAATAGTGACATTAAAACACATTTTAGGCTTAATATTAAGAAATGTGCAGTGTGCACATGTAGTACTCCAAATAAAGTTTAATTAAAATCTTTATATCAATAAGTCTGGAGGGATATATCAGTAAATATGGTAACAGATTTGAGCTATACTTTTGAAATTGAGTTTTTAAAGTTTGAAATAAATGTATTTTAAATATATTACTTTTCACTAGGGTAAATTTCTACATTTGCTATACGTCATGCCAGAGCATCATTAAACTAACATCTAACATCTAATTGCTTTTGTTTTGCCTTTACTCTCTGACTCCATAATGTCCCCTGGCTAAGCAAATAAAGAATTTAGGGGATGCTTCAAAATATTTCTGAGAATACACTTAAAGAATGCGTTTAAAGAATCGTTAATCAAATCGCATCAAATTTCATTGTGAATCGAATTGAATTGTTCTGAATTTCCAAAAATCGTTTTTGAATCGTATCGAAACCTTCGTGAATCAAATTGATTCGCTGCCAAAGATTCACAGCCCTACTTTTGAATCATATTGACATTTTTATCAGAGGATCTACAGAGGATCAGTTGGTGAGCAAGTGATGTAAAGCTACAATTCTCCAAATTAATGAAGAAACAAACTTATCTACATCTTGGATGGCCTGAGGGTAAGCTCATTTTCAGTAAATTTTCATTTTTGGCTGAACTATTCATTTAACTTTCACTCTCCTTCTGTTTCACTTTAAGCTGTCAAATGCTTCCAGATGGTTTTTAAAATGTGGAGTTTTGTCAAAATAATGTTTGGTCTGAAGGCAATGATAAATTAAGGAAAGTATAAAATAAAAACAAACGGGCCATTTTGTCTGTTTCCTATCATGGCTTAAGACTTTTCTGAATATGCATTAACATTTGCAGGTCTCTCTCTCTTTCTCTTCTTTCTCTTCCTAATCTCTTGTTTTCCCACTCTGATGATCTTTCCACTCCACGAACCTAATTAGAACTTCTTAATTAGACATTTATGTCCTTTACTGGGAAGACAGCCAAGCCCAAAAAAATCCTCTTACTTAGATATCGTATGATTTCATGCAGACCCAATTGTGTGCACATTTTATTCCTTGAATTGGTATTTCTATTACTGGGTGTTTCTTCAACTATGGGCACTTTTGGCCTTGTGGACAAAAAATAACCTTAAAACACTTTCCACACACTCACTAGGTTGTTTACAATGTCCACTGAAAATACAGTCACAGCAGAATTCTTATTTTGTCAACTGACAACTTAAAAACAGTTTCTGTATATAATTCTTATTAACTTAGATTGTAATAAAAACGAACCCAGGAAATAAAACTAGCTGTATCTGATGAAACACCCTATTCAGTTTCACCTATTGGGGAAATACACAATCATGTTGCATAATCTAAAACGTGCGCCATCATTGATCTCATGCATGCAAATGATGTATGGCATCTTGCAGGAGGAATATGTGCTGACTCCAAAGCTGATAGAGCAGAAGCTCAGCTTAACAATGCAATATCCTCTCATCACACCGGCTTTAGATCACAAAGCTCCCCCTCCCTCCATCGAATATGACACAGGGCGCAGATTAGTGTCTATGTACATGGTCGTTCTCTCCTCAGCGCATCGTCAGAATGAGCCCAGCTGCCTGGGGAGAACAGGCGTCTCTTTGTCAAGACTCTGACTCACTTTTGGCCTGTCCTCAGTGACTCTGTGTTATCTGCCCGTTCTGTTGAGCCCCAGCGTGAGGTTAAAAAGACAGAGAAGCAAAGAGCTGTGTCCAATATTCTTGTGTTGTGTCGCGGCGCCGTCTGATCGTTCCATTACCAACCGCAGCACTTACGTATTAACGGCTGCCGCAGATTGATGTTCTGAAGGCGAACGTCATTATTTCCTGTTGGTTCCTTTCTTTTGCTTTGAAGTGAAAGTTTCTTTCACAGAAGCGTATCTACTGCTGGTTGCATACTGTGCAGTTTTTGCCAGAATTTGGCCAAATGAGACGAATTTCAGGATCTCTTTCATTGTAGAGCAAAATCAGCAGTCTTAAACACTACATGAGTGAAGATCACAAACTACCAGACTTTCAGGTCGTTCAAAACACAACAAAAGTCACACAGAAACTCAAATTACATCTACAGAGGGTCTCTGACTTTTAGCAATTAGTGTTGACCCGTCTAGACTGTAAATGCTAGCTTTGTAAATGTGGCAAATGTTGTGTAGTGTGTTCCTGCTTTAAAAGAAACAGTAACCAGAAAATACATTGAAAATGCATTGTAAACTTGCAAATTGTAAAATTATTATTATTATTATTATTATTTATTTGTTATTATTATTATTTATATTATCTTTTTCAGGTGAAAAACAACAACAACAACGTCAACATTTGTATGGCATATATATATATATATATATATATATGATATAAATTGCAATAAATAACTGCAAGTTATAAAGTCAGAATTGTGAGATATAACTCACAATATCTCTGTGATGTAACTCTGTGACTTTTGTCTCAGAATTGTAAGTTTATATCTCGGATTTGTTAAATTTTTCCTCAGAATTGTGAATTTACATCTTGCAATATTTAATTTATAACTTGCAGTTATGAGTGAATTTAAAATTATATGATATAAACTCGAAATTCTGATAACATGTAAGTGTTTGTTTTTCCTCAGAATTGTACTTTATAATGCAATTGTGAAAAAAAAGTCAGAATTGCGAGATACAAACTTGCAATTGCGAGAAAAAAGTCAGAATTGTGACTTTTTTTTTTTTTCCCTCAGAATTGTAAGATATAAACTCACAACTGTGTTATAAAGTCAGAACTGCAAAATATAAACTCACAACTGCAAGTCGTGAAACTGAAAATCATGACTTTTTTGAGTTTATATCTCGCAATTGGTACATTTTTTCTCAGAATTGCTAGTTTATGTCTCACAATTGTTACATTTTTTCTCAGAATTGTGAGTTTGTGTCTCACAATTTTGACTATAACTTAGAGTTGCGAGTTATTAAGTCAAAATTCTACGATATAAACTCGAAATTCTGAGAACATATAAGTTTGTTTTTTTTCCCTCAGAATTGGACTTTATAATGCAATTGCGAAAAAAAATAAAAGTCAGAATTGCGAGATACAAACTTGCAATTGTGAGAAAAAAGTCAGAATTGCGACTTTTTTTCTCAGAATTGTAAGATGTAAACTCACAATTGTGTTATAATATAAATTCACAACTGCAAGTCGTGAAACTGAAAATCGTGACTTTGTTTAAGTTTATATCTCGCAATTGGTACATATTTTCTCAGAATTGCGAGTTTGTATCTCACAATTTTGACTTTATAACTTAGAGTTGTGAGTTATTAAGTCAGAATTCTATGATACAACTCGAAATTCTGAGAACATATGTGTTTTTTGGGGTTTTTTGATGATGATGAAAACTTGCAATTCTGAGAAAAAAGTGAATTGTGAGATTAAAAAGTTGTAATTACCTTGTATTTATTTATTTATTTTAATTCGGTGGGGGAAACGGGCCTCAATAGTAAGTATATTTTTCCTGCGCAACAATAATTAAATATCTAATGACTCAAAAAGTGCAATTTACCTTTATTCCTCAAGATGGCTGATAAACAATTATGACGTGATGTCTCACGCAGACGTAAAACAAAAGAATATCATCAGCAAAAATGGTAGCTAAGGACCAGAATGTGTAATAATGATGGCACGAAATCTGTTGATTTAAGGTTAAAGATGTCAGATCCGACAGAGCGATCAGTTCTGCATCCATGTTCTTTTGAGCCAATCATCTGTGCCATAAATATAATCTGGCTAATTACTATTGTAAGTAATTATAGACTACAAGTAATTAAGATAAGTATGTGTTGTGAATCAAGATCAATTCCTTGTAGACCTGATTAGCTACATGACCAGACAGACGAATAGACAGATCACCAAAAAATTAGACTGACAGACAGACAAACTAATTGATTAATTTATTGACTGACAGACAAACAGATAGACAGACAGATCATCAATTCATCAGTTCGCAAGCTGTTATTTCTCTCACAAGCAAATTTGTGGCTCATCCCTCCATCTTCCATTATTCTGGTTAAAGACAGAGAGGTTTGCAAGAAGCTAAGATGAGAGATAACACCAGTTGAGTTAAAATTCTTGCAAAATGTGTTAAGAAATAACACAGGTTGTGCTGTTTTTAACACATCCGTTTTAAAAGTGCGGATAGATGGATGGATAGACAGATCTATTGACAAACAGATAGATCTGTTGTCAATTTTGTCAAAGGCAGGTGGTAAAAGGCTACAGGGAGACTCACTTTCAATCTACAGAACAAACAAGATGAGTCATTCATATTTTTGTCTGTTTTCCAGTAAGAGGCTGTTCATTTGAAATGTGTATGTTTGGTAGAGTTAATTCTGATCAACTTTCAGGGCTTATAAATGGCCTCAAAGCTAGCAGACACAGACTATATTCAAATTTAGATTTCACAGGGTCTCTAAGCTGCGTTCAGCCCACTCGACAACGCTAAATCTAACATGCTGGAACATGTGCTCACGCCCAACTGGCATAGTCTGGAAATCGCACGAACACTCTCAGTGGGGGTTGCCGAACGACTGAACGTGGGCTCAGTTTGTGATTTCGGATGCCAAACTGCTTTGATTCGAGGAGACTGTGCTTTACGCAGCATACGATATGCATCCAGGCACACGCCATTTACATTTCTCCCTTTATGAAATGAGAGAAAATATATAATTGAGAGGATCCATCGCCTAACGATAGGGAGCAGCGGTAATTGGCGAGTAAACACGGCACTCAAGCCTCTCGAAGGAAATAAAAGTGGGAGCACACCAAGCCAAACAGAGAGTGCATTAAGCTGGGATAATGATCCCAGCTTGACTTAGATATTCCGGCTTTATCGTGCCCACCCACACTTCAGGCCTCGGCTGAGCTGCTCTGCTGTGACTTGTGCGTGGAGTTCGGTTTTTCCTCTAAGTGTTCCGTGGAGACGTGGTCCTCCCTCCAAACTAGTCCATTAAAGGCTGGGTCAATACCACACAGTGGGTGGGGATAAGGGTGTGTGAGGACTGTGTTTCTGGATGGGAGCGTTCACATGCATGCCCCGGTGTCAGTGCGCTGCCTTTAAAAGCAATCAGAAGTACAGCTGTACATAACACTGGAATATTGTACATGGAAAATTTGATTTGTCCATAGCACTTGAAAAGATAGATGTTGCTTCTCAGCTTACACAGGGTTTATTTTAGCTTAGACAAAGATAGATAGATAGATAGATAGATAGATAGATAGATAGATAGATAGATAGATAGATAGATAGATAGATAGATAGATAGATAGATAGATAGATAG
>JAHKKF010407059.1:0-19599 GCA_019740295.1 Labeo calbasu | reverse complement strand
AAAATCGCATGTAAAAATGCATTAAAAACATATTTTGTTTGACTTATTTTGAGAAAACATATTTTTTAAATAAGTTTTATTTTTCTTGCCTAGTTAGCTATTTTTTTATCGGTTCTGTCAGATTTATGCTTAAAACAAGGGGAAAAAACTATATTTTTAAAATAATCACAATTAATTCACTATATATGTGACACTGGACCACAAAAAGGGTCAATTTTTTTTATTATTGTATGGTTTGTTAGGATAGGACAATATTTAGACAAGATACCACTGTTTGAAATTCTGGAATCTGAGGTTGGAAAAAAAATTTAAATATTGAGAACAAAAAAAAAAAAAAATCGCCTTTAAAGTTGTTCAAATAAAGTTCTTAGCAATGTACGTTACTAGTCAGAACTTCAGTTTTGATATACTTGTGGTAGGAAATTTACAAAATATCTTCACGGAACATGATCTTTACTTAATATCTTAATGATTTTTGGCATAAAAGAAACATTGATCATTTTGACCCACAATGTATTGTTGGCTATTGCTACAAATGTACCCACGCTACTTATGACTGGTTTTGTGGTCCAGGGTCACATATTCTCTGAAAATATGAAATCGTTATCTTTGTGAATTTAATTTATATTTTTGCAGCGTTTGTAAAGCCTTGCATTATGATTTTCACTAGACAAATCTCATCCACTAGCACAAATAAATCTCACACGTCAGCCTGATGCCTGGACATGAATGTGTTCTCAGCAGATCTCCTGACCGTCTTTTCTTGTAAGACTCAATTAAACAAGGGGCCTGTCATTCAGCACTTTGGCTGCTGATAGTTGCACACGATTGGCTGATTTGGTATCAAGAGATTGAGGGTGAGGGGAGAAAACCATGAGTTGAGTAATATGACCCAGTTTTACATCTAACAAAGGTTCTCAGTTCAATTGCCAGGTGAACATTCCATGTAGAAAGAGAGAAAGGCAGAGAAAGGAGAGAGAGAGAAAGAGGGAAGACAGAAAGAGAAGCAAACCAGGAGCCAAAACCATGAGAGAACGCAGAGGAGTACTATTTAGGTTGAGAAAAGAGACGAGTGAGGTCAAGCAATATGCTGTAGACAGAGGGACAGAAATACAACTGAGAAATTGGAGATGGGAGTAAAACTGAAGGAAATAAGAGAGACAAAGAGTGGACTGAAGAGCATTAATTTGTCAGTACCTCCTCGAGCTGGCATGCTTTGACCACACTCTTGTAGCGATACTCATCATAGGTCAGACCAAAAAGGATGTTGTCTCGGATGGTGCCAGGCATGATCCAGGCTGTTTGGGAGGAGTAGGAGATTCGACCGCTGTGTCGGATCTTCCCAGAGGAGGGAACCAGCTCCCCGAGGATGGTCATCAACAATGAGCTCTATAAATACAGACATTTTGTCTGAACAATGACAACCTTACAGTTTCCTTTTAGCAAATGTTTGCTTTCTCTTATACAGCTAGCTTTACTCATTTATATTTCATCTTATTTTTCAGCTTATTAAAGGCTTCACACTGTAGTGTACTTAGCCTTTCATTTATTCACTATAATTGTTTTATTTGTGAATTATTCTTTAGAATTGTTTAGTCTCATTTCCTACACTAATTTCTAACTGAAAAGTAGAAAATTTGTTTTTTTTTAATCGACAAAACGTTCTTTAAACTTAAATTTAAAGAAATTTTAAATTAAATGATAATAATAAATATATAATAATTATTTTCATGTAAATAACAAATATATTATTTCAAATTTCTCTGCTTTGATATATATTTACGACAGATTTGAAAATAACGGCAAGCACTCCTACCTTTCCAGATCCCATAGAACCGGTAACAGCCAGCATCTCTCCTTTCTTCAGATTCAAACTGATGTCCTTCAGTACGGGAGTCACATATAGGTTGGTAAAGAAGAGTCCTGCATCTCCATTGTGATGGCCGTTAGCTTTGTTCTCCTGTTTTATCCTTTCCAAAAGTTCACCAGGACCCTAAGAAAAAAAGATAGAGGGTATTTACACTGCAATACACATACACACACTATTCGTACAAAAATATTGATCCCTCCTTCGCCTAATAAAGTTTCACTTAAAGAGACAGTTCACCCAAAAATGAAAATTCTGTCATTAATTATTCACCCTCATGTCGTTCCAAACTTGTAAGACCTTTGTTCATCTTTGAAACACAAATTAAGATATTTTTTAATGATATCTGAGAGCTTTCTGAACCTGCATAGACTGCAACACAACTGACATGTTCAAGGCTCAGAAAAGTAGTAAGGACATCAATAAAATATTCCATGTGACATCAGTAGTTCAACCTTAAATTTTTAAAGCTATAAACATGATGAAGACTGATACCGAAGAGATGAAATTGTTGAATAAAGTCCGAAGATGAACAAAGGTCTTACAGGTTTGGTATGACATGAGGGTGAGTAATTAATGACAATTTTTACTTTTGGGTGAACTGTCCCTTTAAGTACATGACCGTCTCACTGAAACCAAACCGTACATGTTCCCATAGGGAAGGGATGATGGGATCTTTAAAGGAATAGAAGGAGGACCTGACTCACTCAGGGTTAATCGTTGACCTCAGTTAGGCTTCATGGGTCATTAGCCTTGAAACACATTTATTACATGCAATTCATATTCAAATAGACTGGGAAACAGTCAACATAGAGCATCGCAATTAGTTCTCTAAATGAGCGTTTTGCTCATTCGAAAAGAATTGAAAAAAAAAGAATCAATCTTTTTTTCAAAAGAAAGGTAAGGATCTGATAATACAGAATAGAAATCCAGGAGAGATGTTCTTAAAGGGATAGAACATTCTGTCATTAATTACTCACCCATAAGACCTTCGTTCATCTTTGGACCACAAACTAAGATATTTTTGATGAAATCCAAGAGCTTTCTGACCCTGCATAGACAGCAATGCAACTACCATGTTCAAGTCCCAGAAAGGTAGTACGGACATTGTTAAAATACTCCATGTGACATCAGTGGTTTAACTGTAATTATATAAACTACGAGAATACTTATTGTGTGCGAAGAGAACAAAAAAATGGCTTTATTCAACAATATATTCTGTTTCGTATTAGGGGTTTATGGTCAGAAAGCTCTCGGATTTCAAAATATCTCAAATATTTCAAAATATCAAAAATATCTTAATTAGAGTTCTGAAGATAAACAAAGGTCTTGCAGGTTTGGAACGACATGAGGGTGAGTAATTAATGACAGAATTTTCATTTTTGGGTGAACTATCTCTTCAATCCAAAAGACTATGAATGCATTACTATACCTCATCCCAAGAAGCAGTCACATCTATAAGTTCCAGCTCAGTGATGCTAAGATCATATTCCATCAACTTGTATTCTTCCTTACAAAGAAATTCCTTGAGGGAACAGGTAAGTTAAAGTTTTAGGTAGAGCTCTGGATACAGAGAAGACCACAATAATAACAACAATATCTCAAAGTTCAGTAGAGTTTACAGCATTACGCAATAAAATACTGATGCCAAGCAGAGTGCTTTCAGAGAAGTGTTTTCACTTTATGAACACCAAACCAGAAATGATTTACTTTTATAGCTATGTTATAGCAGATATCATTTACCATTACTACTAAAATGGTATTATTGCAAAAATTCACAAATGAACTGGTTAGTAGGATATGAAAATATTTGTCTGAGAACTATTTGAAAATCTGGAATCTGAGGGTGCAAAAAAATCAAAATATTAAGAAAATTGCCTTTAAAGTTGTCCAAATGAAGTTCTTAGCAATGTATATTACTAATCAAAATTTACGTTTTGATATATTTACAGTAGGAAATTTTCAAAAAATCTTAAAGGAACATGATCTTTACTTAATATCCTAATGATCTTTGGCATAAAAGAAAATAATTTGACCCATACAATGTATTATTGGCTATTGCTACAAATATACCCGTGCTACTTATGACTGGATTCGTGGTCCACGGTCACGAATAGTTTGTATTGTATGTAGTTCCACTACAACTGTCAACCACAAAAGCTGAATAAATTATTTTATTTTTAAATTACATTTTACATTTATTTTTAAAATATGCAATTATTCTAATTATCTGACACCCCTAATAAGTCATAATTCATGGTGTATCACACAGGAACTGTGAAAATGGGCTGCACTTGTGCTAGTTTTAGAGCATGTAGACTCACTTCAATCTTCCAAATAAGCCGCATGGTGTCGTACCACATCTGGATGGAGCCGGGCAGTTGTCGAGTGACTGTCATACGCAGGACCATACAGTAGGAGAGAGTGGTGAATATGCGACGAAGGTTGATACCGCGGCTGAGGGCGTGAGGCACGGCTGCGGCCACAATCACAAAGATGGCTGAGAAAAAGTATGCAGAGCTGTAGAAGTAGCGCAGGGAGCCAATCTTCCTGGTCAGCTTCACCTCATCCCTACAAACAGTTTACAAGAAGAAAGAATGACAAACACGTCACTCAAGGTTCAATTCTTGCACAACCTTTGCTCAACTTGTATGTGCTCCAACTGAGCCAAATCATGGGAAAGAACCAAACTGACTGTACAACTGACCTGGACTATTTTAACAATGTCCTTACTACATTTCTGAGCCTTGAAAGTGGTAGTTGCGTTGTTGTCTCGGGTCAGAAAGCTCTCGGATTTCATTGAAAATATCTTTTTATGTAAAGCACTTTGAATTACCTAATTGTATATAAAATGTGCTATATAAACAAACTTGCTTTGCCTTGCATTGAAGGAGAATGTCAGATGGGTAGGATATTTGGAGACTGTGTCATGAGATATCAAATAGCTAAAAAAACAATGACACATTGATTCTCCAAGACTGAGCTGATAACAAAAACACAAAGGCATACCGTGTGCTGCCATGCTGTAATACTACTAAGAAACAGTGGGAGACTGTGGCTTCAAGTTTCTCTGATCCAAAATCTCTTAGGAAAGAACTTCACTTTATATTAAAGAAGTGGGAATTAAAGCATTAGGGGATACATGTAATTAACTGAAAAATCAACTGTAACTGTTAGTGTTGACTTTAAAATTTCCTGGTAATTTACTCACCATCATGTCATCCAAGATGTTCAAGTCTTTCTTTCTTCAGTCGAAAAGAAATTCAGGTTTTTGAGGAAAACATTCCAGGATTTTTCTCCATTAAGTGGACTTCAATGGGAGCCAACTGGTTGAATGTCCAAACTGCAGTTTCAACGCAACTTCTACACGATCCCAGCCGAGAAATAAGGGTCTTATCTAGCGAAAAGATCAGTCATTTTCTAAAAAAAAATTAAAATTGATATACTTTTAACCACAAATGCTCGTCTTGCACTAGCTCTGAATGCATGTCTTCACGCAATACGTTGGAAAGGTCACGCATGGTTAGTTCTGTGTACTCTGGTTCAAAAATCGTACAACGTTTTATCTTTTTTGTAAAGGCCGTTTGACTTGCACGGTCGCATTGTAAACACTGAGTCGGTACTTCTGCCTATGTCACACGCGTGACCTTTCCAACGTGACTACGTGGAAAGGTGAAGTCGAGCTAGTGCAAGACAAGCATTTGTGGTTAAAAAGTATATACATTGTTTATATTTAAAAAAAATGACCAATCGTTTTGCTATATAAGACCCTTATTCCTTAGCTGGGAATGTGTAGAGCCCTTTGAAGCTCCATTGAAACTGCAATTTGGACCTTTAACCCATTGGCTCCTATTGAAGTCCACTATATGGAGAAAAATCCTGGAATGTTTTCTTCAAAAACCTTAATTTCTTTTTGACTGAAGAAAGAAAGACATGAACATCTTGGATGACATGGGAGTGAGAAAATATTTATTCTGTAAATGAATTAATCCTTACTGTCTGATGTTCTTGATGAGGGTCTCCATTATCTCCTCCCAGCCATAGGCCTTTACTGAATGCAGGTTCTCCATGATCTCTGAGGTCAGAGCCAACCGTTTGTTAGTCAGTAGCACTTTTTGTGCTCTAAAAGAAAACAGAAGAAGAAAGAAATTTGAAATGAAGTATCTGTTCTTACAGAACTTCACATCCTGTACATAATAAACTTCAATGTGGGTGTTTAACACATCTGACTAATGTCTATGATGGTGTCCCATGAGTGAAGGCATTGAATACAGACAATATACATACTGAATTAAACTTGACTGTGAGTTTGTGTGTGCGGTAATTTGTCTCAGCAGCGGTTCTGACCAACATTGTTTACATTTCTCAAAAGCACAAGGCTAACCAGCCTCCTGATTACAGACGCAGAAGCGAACTACCTGTCCAAACTCTTCAAAGCCTTTAACCGGCATGAATCATAGCTGGAATGTGTGTTTCTGTGGGAGCGTCATCTTTAAAACAAATCTGTGCCAGAGTCTGTCAATGTGAATGTCTTTGGGCAAGATTCACTTTTTGGTGGTAGAAAGTTTTGAGACTTACTTGTAAGGACCCATTTTATGTGAGAGAAAGGCCTGCAAGACACCCAGTAAAGAGATAGCGGCAAGTGCACAGAAGCTGTTGACATCAATGAGTTCCCAGATAAGTCCTGTACACAGGATGCATTGCAATGGTGAAATCCATACAAAATGGGCCATACCCAGGCTCTGCACAAAAAAAGAAGAAATGCAACATGGAATGGAACTTTAGTAATTAATTTTAAATGAAAAGCTTTATTTATTTATTTTTAAATTCAAAGAGTTCAGATGCAAAAGCCTCTAAATCCATCTTACGTTTTTCTTTAAAATATTTACCATTTCTTTCTGGCTACTTTGTATAGGTTTCTAGGTAAGTACTGGTACTTCTGATTGGGCCGAGGCTAGAATTTAGCGAGTTTGAAGTGAAAGTATTTGATGGACGTATACTATGTGTCAGGAGCATTCACTCAGTATCATCATCTCATTTTTGACCAAGAAGGCTTTTAGCTGGTTTTGCATCTGAACTCTTCATTTGTTTATGTCAAAGGCTGACACCTAGGAGCTTCTGCACATTTGCAGCAGTACAAAACATTCAAAACCATCTCACACATTCCAAAGAAAAGGACACTCGAAGAACCCACATTAAACACAGGTGCTAATTGCTTCAGACCACTTACAGAGTGTATCAATATTCAGCACATTGGCTCGACCTTCTTAGGACGTTCCAGAGTTCAGCTACGCTCCCCGCTGAAGCATTATACTAAATTTAATGCTCAGCCAACATGTAGCCACGTACACACTGCAAGTTTCAGGAGTGACAACCACATTTAAATACAGGAGTCCTGTAAATTATCATTCCATGTGTGTACAGAACAGCAGTCACTCCTGCATTTGTAACCATAGCAACATTTAAGCATCTTGCGGGAGTGAATAAGAATTTAGCCATGTGGTATCTTCCATTTTTCCCCTAAAAACTCTTTTTGTCCATCGATTTTTAACTAAACTACTGCTGATAGATGTACTGTGTTTTGTTTATGCTTGGGAGGCTGCTTTAGACAGAGCTGTCCTGCAGTGTTGCCCTGTCCTCATATTTACAAGTGCTTTTAAGCATGTTGTTTGGTCTTACATCATAAAGCTAGGCACTTTATGGAGTTAATAAAGTGGTCTGTTGCGGATATGAGATATATGATTTTTGGGGTGTTACAAAACATAAAGCATTAGAGTGTTTTAGTGTTTTTTGTGCTTGTCCCTGTTTGTTGCTTTTTTGTTTATGAAGATCTGGCAACACTGACACTTTACCACAGGGCTTGTGAGCGCAAAATGTCAAGACTTATTTCACTGTTATTTTATTACATCTTACATACAAACATTTATTTCTGATGTGCATTTAAATACGTCATTAACAACTAGCTGTTCAGTTCAGTTCCGTGCACACTGCATAGAATTTCTGTACCTGTATTTTTCGGGAGTTAATGTGGTTGTCGAATACGGTTGTCAATCCCGTATTTTAGTGAATTACGTGTGTACAGAACACGATTAAGAAGTAAAAGGTGAACTGACAACCGAATTTAGCTCCAGTGTGTACGTGGTCTGTTAGCAACAGTATATTAATTTCTAATGGTCAGCCTTCTCTGTGTTAGACACAAACTCTCACTTTTCTTTACAAACTGGCCAAAGATACAGTACCATTCAAAAGTTTGTAATAAATAGTAATAAGTAATAAGTAATAAATACAATATGAACTTTTATATTCTTACAAAAGATTTATATGTTAAACAAAAGCTGCCATTTTGAACAGGTGCTTGTATTTTTGGCTTAAAAGGGATAGTTTACCAAAACATGAAGATTCTGTCATTAATAACCCTCATGTCGTTCCAAATCCTTTGTTCATCTTCGGAACACAGATTAAGATATTTTTGATGAAATCCAAGAGCTTTCTAACCCTACATAGACAGCAAAGCAACTGACACATTCAAGGCCCAGAAAGGTAATAAGAACTCTATATTATATTGTTGAATAAAGTTGTTTTTTCTTCTTTGTGCACAAAAAGTATTCTTGCTTCATAAAATTAAGGTTGAACTGATGTCACATGGACTATTTTAACAATGTCCTTATTACCTTTCTGGTCTTGAACATGTCAATTGCATTGCTGTCTATGCAGGGTCAGAAAGCTTTCACATTTCATCAAAAATACCTTAATTTGTGACCCTGGACCACAAAACCAATCTTATGTTGCATGAGTATATTTGTAGCAATAGCCAAAAATACATCGGATGAGTCAAATTTATCGATTTTTCTTTTATGCCAAAAATCATTAGGATATTAAGTAAAGATCATGTTCCATGAAGATATTTTGTAAATTTCCAACTAAATATATCAAAACCTAATTTTTGATTAGTAATATGCAATGCTATGAACTTCATTTGGACAACTTTAAAGGCGATTTTCTTAGTATTTGATCAGATTCCAGATTTTCAAATAGCTGTATCTCGGCCAAATACTGTCAAACCATTCATAAAAGGAAAGCTTATTAATTCAGCTTTCAGACGATGTATAAATCTCAATTTCGAGAAATGCACACTTATGACTGGTTTTGTGGTCCAGGGTCACATTTGCGCTTAATTTGTGAGT
The DNA here is from genome assembly GCA_019740295.1 of Labeo calbasu. Classification (NCBI taxonomy): domain Eukaryota; kingdom Metazoa; phylum Chordata; class Actinopteri; order Cypriniformes; family Cyprinidae; genus Labeo; species Labeo calbasu. The sequence goes on along the minus strand of JAHKKF010407059.1, from coordinate 10,548 downwards.
AATTAATGACAGAATTTTCATTCATGGATGAACTAAACCTTTGAAGACAAAAAGGTATCACAGTATCACAGGTGACCTACCATCCAGCAAAATGAGGGAAAACTTGTGTGATTTGCTCTTCTCATACTTGCCTGATCAAACTTGCCCAGGTTGGCTGACATCAGACTGACCAATTGACCTGTGCTTATCTTGTCCAAAACTCGGCTAGAAAGTTTCAAAGTCTAAGGGTCAAGATTAGAAGAAATTAATACACTTAATAAACTGTTACTTAATTGTATATTTTGCTAGAATAGATGGTCTAAATTTTAGCCATAATTTGAGGAAAGATACTGGTATCAGGGACAGATGATAGTAGACACAAACCTTTTTAAAGATTATGCTAAAAAGTGCGATTCTAATCTGCATGCCCAGGCGGTGCAGTCCAAACATGGCAGGCTGGAGCAGGAGAAAGCGGACAGTGAACAGCAAGCCGAGACCTAAGGCAAGAAAGTAACCATTGGCTCGCTCCGGTTCATGGACCGGGTCAAATGACGCAATTATCCGCCCTAAAAGCTGCGGCTGCACTGTTTTTGAAGCCTCCTGAAAAACAGTAACAGAAGTGACATCTTCATATTCAAATCTACAAACGTAAACATCAAAAGTATGTACATAGAAAATCTAACAAGAGGTTCTTCACTTGGAAAGTCACACTGCACTGTTACCTGCAGTAGGAATCACACAACTTCGTACCGATGAGCAAACAGTATCCACCCATGTGCAAACAAATTATCGCACTTCATGCGTTTGGTCTTTCTTGTACTAAACTGTTGTATTTAGAGATCAACACTCAAAAAAAGACCAGAGACAGAAATTATTCCGACACTTACGCCTATATATAGGAGCAAGCCGAAGAACAGAAAAGGCCATATGAAGCATCGTGCCAATGCTCGTAGTAGACTGGGCTTTTTCCTTCCAGATGCAACTTCTCTGTCCCATTCTCTGTTCAGGGAAAAAGAGAAAACTGAATGGAACAGTTAAACAGCATCCACCCACCCACAATAAAACGGGTATGGTCCACATTGTTTGGTGCACTCCTATATAACCAAGGTGATTTAGCGAACTTATTAAACAGAGCAAAGACAAGCTTGGGGAAACGGCGGAGACTGCTCCAACCTGTTAATTCAAATTCCCAGCAGTACTGCACATTAGAGGATTAACAGAAATGCTCATCATCTATCACTCACCAGGAGCCTGGCACTTTAAAAGGTCGCATTTGATGCCCATTAGCAGGGCACTGGCATGGATGTATTGTCGTTTATGTAAGACATGGCATGGGAGGAACTTTACCGGAATGGGCAGGGTGACATTTTACACTTTATTCTTCTTTTCTCCCTTCTTTTCACACAAACACCTAAAGGTGTGATATTTGGCTTTGGTGAGTAACAGAGGCACTAAGGATTCTGAAAGTCACAGTAGAAACCAAAACGGGTTGAATCACTTCATGATGTAAATTTGCTCAGTTTGCATCAAGAAGTTTTTGGTTAGTGAATAGAGAAGAGCCTGAGGAAAGTATGTGACACTGAACCACAAAATCAGTCATAAACTGACGTTCTTACATTTCCATTGATGTATGGTTTGTTAGGATAGGGCAATATATAACCGAAACACAACTATTTGAAAATCTGGAATCTGAAGTTGCAAAAAAATTAAAATATTGAGAAAATTGCCTTTAAAATTGTCCAGATGAAGTTCTTAGCAATGCATATTACTAATCAAAAATTAAGTTTAGATATATTTACGGTAGGAAATTTACAAAGTATCTTCATGGAACATAATCTTTACTTAATATCCTAATGATATTTGGCGTAAAAGAAAAATCTCTAATTTTAACCCATACAGTGTATTGTTGGCTATTGCTACAAATATACCCGTGCTACTTAAGAATGTTTTTTGGTCCAGGGTCACATATACTCAGGAAAAAACAAAACAAAACAAAACAGTTTTAAATCACAAATTAAATATCAAGTCAGAAAAAGGTGGGGATGCAAATACTAACTTTTCCAAACGCTCTGCAAGGGTGTCTGCTGCATCTTGACTGGGAGCTTGATAAACATCAGATGGCCTCAGTTTCTCCCTAAAACCCTTTCTCATTATAGGGTTTGTCCACCTGTAAAAATCAGAACAGATGTTGAAAACTAAAATATTGTGATTGTATTAATTAAAGTGAACTTAAGTTATTTTCTAAGAAGACACGGCGAAGTGTAGTACAGTTGTATAAACACCCTGGAGTCACGACGAGTGTGTGAATTATTCAGATAACTTTATGTTAATTTGATGTTTTCTTCTATCGCCCTTAAAAACATTTCACACAAAACAATTATGATTTATACAGCAGTTGTGTTATGTAATTCTAAACAGCTGAAGAGAAGCGTTCGAACGGCGCACTGTTGCTATGGTTACCACCTCAGTCGAACCTTCAACTTCTGTTTGCGAGCGTCTACTGTAGTTTGTTTGCCCTGGTTAAATTAACTTTTGAACTTTTAAGGTTGTAGAAGCGTTGTTAGAAAACGGTGTTAAAACATGTAGCCTATAAAGTTATAAAGCAATAAAAAGAAATATTTCTTTAGAGGTCAGAGTTCTAACATAGTTTGGAATTAAACGTCGCTGTAATTAAAATATCTGCATGAATATATAGGTCATCAGGTGCGGTCTGAGTAGATTCCGTGTGAATAAAGTAAATATCACTGATATTTAAACACCAGAACATTTTGTTGTTGTTACACACATGGACACGCAAACATCTAAAACGTTTAATATTTTGGTCGCATCTTACCAGAAGAAGTATTTTGAGAGGCAGCTGGCATCCTCCACAGGTGATCTCTGCATCCTAAAAGTACCCCGGGGGTGACACCGCTTACATCGGCTGTCCGCTTAGCGCCTCTCGGCTGAATGGAGATCGCAGGCGCTGTCCTCCACCGAGCGCACAGTTCAGCGCTGATATCGTCGATATTCGCTGCCAATATTTAGACGATGAGGAGAATTTCTCGTATCTCAAATCGTTAATGAGAAACAACGCGCTTATAAAGACCGCATACTGACAGGAGCGTTGTGATTCAGTGAGAGAAGTGCGCTCTCTCAGCCCCAAATGCCACAGATCCTTTGGGCATGTCATCCTCAAACTGTCAGTCTTTTACAGAGATGCTCACGTGTTACTTTTACAAGTGCAAGTGGCGTGTCATCATCAGAGGTTTGCGTGGTGTTATATGTGTTAGAAGTATCGACATTCTCGAAATAACGTCAATACTTTTAACACATGAAAGTCAATTGCAGCTATTGTTCAATTTCGCACCTTTCCTGATTTCATAATGTTTGCCAATGAAAAATAAATGAAAAAATCAAGTTAAAAGAAATAAGTGACATATTAAAATAGATTAAGATGTCTAATGGAGAATTTCGATTTAAGATGCTGTACTGTTTCTAGGTAACTAATCAAATTAGCATATCTACGACACTGGCCATTTTAATTCTATTGTACAAAAGGTCAGATGTTCTTGCTTCCACCGAAGCACAAGATGCTCTTTTTAATTCTTAAAAAAAAAAAAACTAGGGCTGAGTGTTCCTACCATTAAAGCAAAAGGGGACAAATCAAATATCACAGTACATTTTTTTTTTTTTTTACTTAAATTGTCCCAAACACTGTGAATTCAAAATTCTGTAAAAACACTCAATTGATCTCAGAGTGACATTTAGTCCATTGCAATATAAGCTACTCCCAGGGCTGCCTTTGTGGAGCCATGCAAATTATATTATTGTTTTGATATGTCTGCTGAGATTTTGTCTCCACTGGGAAAGTTTCAGATAAGCTACAGCAAGCATGAAGTCAAAAAGCAGGCTAGTTTAGTAAACTGACAATCTTAACCACTTTACTATTGGCCTATACTATTTGACTATAAATATTAGCAAAAAACATTTCTGTAATGTATATATCTGATATAGTTTTTGAACAGTACAATTTTTAATGTTTTTTATTTGATTTTTTAAAAGAAGTCTCTTCTGCTCACCATTTTTTTAAATATATTTTCACGCTTTAAAATAACTCTTTTCTGTTTGAATATATTTTAAAATGTAATTTATTCCTGTAATTTCAAAGCTGAATTGCTCCAGTCACATGATCCTTGAGAAATCATTCTAATATTATGTTGAAAAATGCTGAGTAGAATTTTTTTTAGGTTTCTCTGATAAAAAGAAACCTGACGAAAGCTTTTTATTTCAGATAAATGCTGATCTTTGGATCTTTCTATTCATCAAAGAATCCTGAAAAAAATTACTCAGCTGCCTTAAATATTGATAATAAATAAATAAATAAATAAATAATAATAATAATAAATTGTATTATTATTATTAAAAATGTAAATTATAATATAGTATAATATAAATTATAATTATAACTTAGATTATAATTATTAATAATAATAAAAATGTTTCTTGAAAAGCAAATCAGCATATTAGAATGAGTTCTGATGGATCATGTGACACTGAAGACTGGATTAATGATGCTGAAAAAGTAGCTGTGATCACATGAATAAATTACATTTTAAAATATATTCAAATAGGAAACAGTTATTGTAAATAGTAAAAATATTTCACAATATTACTTTTTTGCTGTAAGTTATTTTGGATCAAATAAATGCAGGTTTGGTGAGCAGAAGAGAAATTCTTTAAAAAAACATGAAATATCTTACTGTTCACAATCTTTTGACTGGTAGTGTATATCGAACCATTGTTTTTCTTTTCTTTTTAGATGAATTTTCAAACCTAAAATCAGCAAGCTTTTATTTTGGCAGGTTAACGGAATCGCTGAGTGAAACACGTCATTAAATATCACGGGTTTTGCTCTGAAACCGGCAGCACATTGTTTAGATTTATGCCTTCAGTTTGACTGGAAATCGTATACAGTATTACAGTCAGTCCATCTAAAACGGTGATTGTGTATTAAAGCTGTCTATCATCATGTCGGTGCGTAAAGAAGCGGTCTTGTTTACCCAGCACATTTTTTATTTTGGTCGCGCATGCGCACCACTTACGCGCTGTCTTAGCATACGCATCTTAATGTATGAGAAGCAAAAACAGATTACATTCATGTTAAAAACAAAATAAAACAAAGCAAAAGACAATAAGAACTAAGAACGCGATTAACGCTTCTCCATTGGTCGGTTCATTAAATATACACTAGTGGCGTGGTTGGCGCGTACGTCATTACGCACGACATCAATGAGAAGTTGCAGTTGAAATAATCAGGTGAACGGGAATTTCCAGTTGTCCACCATAGCCATGTTAAACGAGATTGGCTATGCTTTTCCCGCTGGCGATGAAAGTGATGGGAGCAGCGACGAGTGGGATATTGGATATTCTGATAATAACAAAAAATCGTGCGCTGAGGTAAATGAAACTGTTCTTTCTCACGTCCAACACTCTTCTCGCCCTATGTGTTATATTTTTAGCTAACAGTTAGCATACGGTCATTTAGTTAGTTATGTACACAGATTATTTACATAATTAAAAAAGCAATCCTTTGATCTTGCTGGCAGTTTTCTGAAGCACCTCTGAATGGAGAAGATAAAGTATCCACCTTGAAAAGAGCCATAACTGCAGGGAATGTCGAGCTGGTGCGCGAACTCTTAGACAGTGGTAAGTGCTTGTATCTATAGCTTTTATTTGGGCGACACAAGTTATAAACTTACAAAAATATGTCTATCTCATCATTATCTATCAGGGTTGGACGTGGAGACACGGCTCGGCTTTGGTTGGACTCCTCTCATGTGCGCTGTCCATGTGGCCCACTATGAGCTTGCTGAGCTGTTGCTGGATCATGGTGCAAGTGCAAACTTCAGCAGAGGTAAATGGAGAGGATTCTCTATTGTACAATAAAAGTCTTCTCAAAAGACACTCATAAAACCATTGATATGTGTACCAGAGCTTCATATTGAAAGATTAAATGGGATATTAAAGGGATAGTTCACCCAAAATGAACGTTCTGTCATTAATTACTCACCCTCAATGTCCTTCCAAACCCGTAAGACCTTTGTTCGTCTTCAGAATGCAAATTAAGATATTTTTGATGAAATCCAAAAGCTTTCTGACCCTGCATAGACAGCAACGCCGCTGTCACGTTCAAGGCCCTGAAAGGTAGTATGGACATCGTTAAAACAGTCCATGTGACATCAGTGGTTCAACCGTAATGTTATGAAGCTATGAGAATACTATTTGTGCATGAAGTAAACAAAAATAACAACTTCATTCAACTATTTCTTCTCTTGTGTGTCCGTCTTTGATGCGGCGCATGCGTGTGGTGCTGCGGACGCTGGATCCGGCGTTCTGATGTAGAATGTGGATGCACTATGCCTTGTTTACAGGCAGAAGACGACAGATGCTAAACATACAACTTTGTACACATGTTTGGTTTCGACAGAGAGAACAACTTGCAATGGTTTGCCTAGCCTTACTTATTTGAACCGCAATATACAGACAATGAACTAAGAGCAGGTACTCCTGCGTTAGCAGCACCACATGCATGCGAAGAGAGGAAATTGTTGAATAAAGTTATTTTTGTTTTGTTCACAAAAAGTATTGTTGTAGCTTCATAACATAACAGTTGAAGCACTGATGTGACATGGCCTGTTTTAATGAAGTCCTTACTACATTTCTGGGCCTTAAACGTGTCAGTTGTGTTACTGTATGCAGGATGAGAAAGCTCTCGGATTTCATCAAAAATATCTTAATTTGTGTTCCAAAGATGAACAAAGGTGTTCCGGGTTTGGAATGACATGATGATGAATAATTAATGACAAAATTTTGGGGTTAACTATCCCTGTAAGATATTTCTGCATGTATTGACACATTTAACTTTGGCTTTAAGGTTGTCTGTTTAAAGGAGCATTTAGTAATTTTATTCTTGTTAGAAACATAGCACTCACATGAGATAAGGGGCCTGTCCCGATACCCACGTTCACCTTCACGTTCATCTTTGTGACGTAATTTGCAATGTTTAAAGTCTTCATATGTTGTACAAATGCGGTTTTAACAGAGTTTTATTTACACAAGTCAATGCTTTGTACTCTAAACTTTCAAATGTCTGTTCAGGATTATGTAACAGACAAACCAATTCAATTGTGTAGCCTTAGTTTAATTGTGAAATGATGACGTTTTACAAAATACACGTACTAATCTCTGCACTAATAAATTGTGCAACACTATTATACCATAAAATTATACATAATATCTAATTAAATTAAAAGCTTTACTCAATCTTGAGATTTTGGGGCACTTGAACATGATGAATGATGGGATACGCTCGGCCTCAAATACTCAAACCGCACTGAAGTGATGTTAAGGATATTGTGGGTTTAGCATATGTTAAAGGCACTTAACTCTGGCATTTGTTAGACATGAGACAGTCTTGCACACCTACTTCCTATCACGTGCAAGTGGCAAAGATCTCAAATGTGTGTTTTTGAAACAGGCTATTTTTGCTCTCAGAATAAATGCTAAAATACTCCATTAAGAGTCAAAGGTCGAGTTTGACAAGGCAAGAGCAGGTGCTGTCAATCTGACGTTGCACTACATGGCCTTCCTGTGACTCTTGTGGGTTTTTATTGGAGAGGATGGGGTTTTGCATCAGCCACAGGGAAGGAACCCAGTGATATCAAATCAAAAAAGCATGGCTAGACTTAATCCTTCAGGGGGAATAGTTTGGTTTTCATTAATATGGTCAACATTGAAGTAGGTTACATTCTTTTGATTTCAACCCACGTGCTAGAGAGGACGGAAACCAATTAGAGTTTGCCTTGGTGTCCTTCATCTGCCATTACTTAATGTTTGTGACGCACATGCCGAGCTATTGTAACATGTAATTAATCTGCTGGTGTGTTTTTGGTTTACACATTGGCTCTTAATTTTTTTTGTCAAAATTGAACGCATCTGTTGGTCACGGTGAAATGTCGGCACATGAGCGACTGAAGTGATGTAGACACATCCACGGAGAAGAGTTCCAGAGGGGGTCTCGAGCAACTGAAGCTGCGGGCTTAGACAGGAAATAATTAAATGTGAATGCAGCTGCCACTTCCTGGTCTGTGTTCCGCACAGAAGGGGAAGAATGCAGAAGTGATTGATAATGGCGGTATACAGAGCGTGGTGCTGGCGTCATTGCGTTGGCCCAACACCGGAGCTTTATTTATTTTCCTGCTCCACCGCAGACGCAACTAAACTGTGTCTGCATCCTACTCCCAAGCAGACCTGCTCCTGCAGTCTAAACGCAGCTATCATCACAGCACACAAACCCCTAACATAGATGTGTCTCATTTCTGCATCAACACAACACCGGGACTGCTCCCGGTCGGATACGTGACTGAAACACTAGCAGTGTCCAACAACAGTTAGGCCATATTGAGACTCACGTGAAGTGTGTACAAACATGTGCATCCTGTGGTTTGAACAATACCACTGCAGAACTTGTTTGCAAATTATAATTTGATTCTGAAGTGGTATGTCTGTGTTTTTCCTTAACTTCCTTACATAGATCACTATACAGTTCTGATGGCTGCTTGCACAGCAGCGTCTGCCTCAGAAGAGATGATCTCCAGGTGTGTGGCTCTGCTGCTTAGTCGCAATGCTGACCCCAATGTCTGCAACAGGTAAGAAAGTATTTTTGCAGGTGTGATTCCTCATGTGTCCCTGGACCACAAAACCAGTCTTAAGTAGCATGGGTACATTTGTAGCAATGGCCAAAAATACACTGTATGGGTCAAAATTGTCAATTTTTTTTTTTAAGCCAAAAATCATTAGGATATTAAGTAAAGGTCATGTTCCATGAAGATATTTTGTAAATTTCCTACCATAAATATATCAAAATTTAATTTTCTCAATATTTTGATTTGTTTTTACACTTTCAGATTCTAGATTTTTAAATAATTATATCTCAGCCAAATACTGTCCTATCCTTACAAACCATACATCAATGGAAAGCTTATTTATTTAATCTCAATTTCTCAATCCCAGTTTCAAAAAATTGACCCTTATGACTGGTTATGTGGTCCAGGGTCTCAAATGTTATTGTTATTTTTATTTTTGCTAGCTGGCATTATAAATGGTTTTCAGTCTCAGTAAAGAATGTACATGCATGCATGCATACATGCATCAGGGGCATTTCCTCCAAGGAGGCAAAATATTGTATGAGAAAAAAATTTCTAGTACTAAAATAAAACAACTTCAAGATTACAAAATATAACGTTAAAAAGTATAAAGTACTTGTTTTTTTTAAATAAACATTGTCCAACAGTGACACCAGCAGGTAAAATTGCAGTGCGAGTCTACGTATCTCTCGCCTCCCCTGAGCCCATTGAGTTTTAACAGACCCCCTAAAGCATGCGGTGAGTTTGGTGCAGGGTAATTGAGAATGAATAGGGGAAAGTCATGTGAAAGGACGCAATGCCTCCATCGCGATATGATTGGATATGACTGATTATGTTTGGCTGTGACTGGTTCATGCGGTAAATCCCACCTCCCACCTTTGTTTATCAAAATGAGATTTAAAATGGCTTGAAAACATGATCTGTAGGAGATTTTAGTGAGTAATCAACTTGGTGAAATTTAAAGTAAATTTTCGTGTCTTTAACCAATATTTACCAAGCTTTGATGACTGATGATCTGAAAAATGTTAAAATAGTTAATTGTGTTTTTTTTTAATTATTTATTTTATTTTTTTCTGAGTAATGTTTAGTTAACCAAGAAAATGAATTTACATTTGATTTAAAAAAAAAAAAAAAAAAAAAAAAAATTGAGGACTTTGCCTCTTCCTATATAAATTATGAGATTAAAATAAAAACTTTCACATTGCAAGAAATTAAATTTTAGTCTTTTTTTAATTAATTATTTTTTCCCTAACAGAATCTGGCTTCTATCTGCTTGTTAAGTCGTGACGTAGGAATTCTGTTTCTGGGTACAAGTCTCCACTCGTTTCAATTAAGATTACTATCTCAACAGTCGTTTATGAGCACTGTTTATTCATAACACATATTTAAGCTAAGCTTTTAAAGACTCACAGTGTACACTACAGTCTTCGGGCTCACATCCTCCTGGACACCAATACTTTAATGATTAATAAAAGATGAATCACTGTCTGGCCATCTGAGATTTCAGTATTGGGATAAAGGGGAGTGTATATTAACACCATTTGTTGTTTGCTTTTGGTATCTGATAGAACATTTGGACCCGGAAACGGTAATACGTGAATCGTGACGTCAGACTTGATAGTGTTTTCTTCTGAAGTTTTTGAAGAATATTAATGTTGACTACAGTCATTTCTCAGGTCATTTGCTTGTCAGATTTGTGGATTTCTTTATTACTTGATGTACTGGAATTAAAGGTGCACTGCACGCAATATTTTTTAAGGCAGTCTTGGGGTTTGGGCTTTTGCTGACATGTAGCAGTGAGGATGTGCCATCATACAAAAGTTTTTAGTTACTGATGGCATTGCAAATTATTTATTCCTTGAGTGAATATGTCCAGTAACAG
>JAHKKF010407042.1:0-19123 GCA_019740295.1 Labeo calbasu | reverse complement strand
GTTTATGTTTATGCATAAAAATGAAATTTTGGCAGTGAAATAATGACAAAATAATACAATCTCTATATAAAAGGCTTTAGAAAAGTATTAAAAATAATGATAATAAATGATGATAGTATGGTAAAAGGCTTCCAAGACTGAAAAAACCAGTTCGTTTCAATAGAAAACAAGCCCACTGGACATAAAAGTGTCTGTAGTTGAAGAAAGCCCTATAAACACATTCACACATTGAGTCGCTCTGCATTTCCTTTCACCCGCGCTGACGTATTCCAGGCATAACTCATAAATGAAACACTACACGTTAAATGGGGACTAGTTTTGGATCATGAAGCATGTCGTCTTGAGCTAGTCCTCATGTTTGTCTAACACTAATAAAGCTAACGTGAGCAACGTACTGGACATCCTTCTGTTTTCGCAAGTTCTTCTGCTCCGTTTTCCTTGGCGAACACTTGAAATGTGAGCCGCCAAGTGCAATTCAACACCAGATGTATACATTACTACCTATTCTGTGCTTTTTCCACGAAATCTGCGCGTCGTGTCTCGGAAAGATGTATTGCCGCTCGAAGTCTCGATAAACGTGCAGACAGCAAAACGGCTGAGCTGACGTTAAGTACTCTGATGAAATATCTTCATTCTGCACTAAGTGAGCCCTTATAACTTTAATAACCAGCAAGTCGCAGACACCAAAATATTTATTTATTAGCCAGAATGAGTCTCGCTAGACAGGCTAAACAGTGGCAGTGGCTGTGCGTAGGAACCGGCGGCAATATTTTAGCTGCGATAGAAATCAGGGAATGCTGGCGGAGCGCGGTGATTTAGCGAGTTTGGCCGCGCTGGGGTTCGGGGAGGCTTGCAGATTCATCATTCTGTGAACTTTTTACTAGACACTTGCCTTCTCCAGAAACAACAACACAGGTATTTAACCTGCTCCGTGTCAGTCCTGCACGGAAAACTGACATTATTCAGCGGGGGAGTAAGTGAACATTTGTTTATTTTCACCTTCAGATGAAATGGCTAAACTCGCCGTGTGTTGGTTTTCCCGCGGTGTGTGGAAGGAGATCGAGAGCGGTTCACACAGAGGTTACAGACGCGCTCCGGGAAGCCCTTTCCCTTTCCCTCTCGCTCTCAGGCGCCATTTTCCCTGACGCCCTCCAAAGCACTGTAAAGAGCTGCCACTTTTTAAGCCACTTTTTTTTTTCTTTTTGAGAATTGAGGAGTGTGGGTCAAGAGACATGGCTGGCTTGTATCCAGTGGCACATAAGACATGACAAAATAAATAAATAAATAAATCAAATTTAATTAAAAATTGTAGAAACATTAACATTTTGGTAATGAGGTTCTATTTGTTTACATTATGTCACTATAATATCTCTAAATGTAAATATCTAGGGAGAACACAGTAAGTTGCATTAGAAACACTTTAAAGTTTGAAAATACAACTTCTGTATGATCTCTACTAAAAGTAACAGTTATTAAAAAAAAAAAAAAAAAAAACTTCTGAACACACTGCAAAAACTGATGTTCTTCCTCAGTATTTTTTGTCTTGATTTCCATTGCAAATGTTTAAAGATTCTTAAATCAATTTACTTAATTACTTAATTCAAGAAAAAAATATCAGATCTAAAGTCTTCTTTTCTGAGAAATCGACGAAAATAAAGTGAGTTTATAATTAATCCAAGGACATATCTGCTAATGGGCTCAGAAAAAACTTGCTGTCCCACTTTATATTAAGTTGCCTTAACTACTAAGTACTTATATTGAAATTAATCATTTGATACAATGCACTTATTGTGTACATACATGTATTTACATTATACTTAAATTTTAAAAATACCTGCATGTAATTACATCTGCAATTCATTTCTGCAATTACATATATAATTACACTGTTGACCCATCCCTTACACCTACCCATACCACCAAACCTGTCCCTAACCTTACCCATATCCCACCTCAATAGCAGCAAAAGTGTTTTGCAATACAATATGACCACATTAAGTACAATGTACTTATTTTCTATGTAAGTACATAGTAGTTACGGCAACTTAAATAAGTGGGACCAAATAGACTTTATTTATTTATTTATTTTAAACAAGTTTTCACACTCTATTGACAGAGATTTGTTCTTGTTGTAAGCATTACCTCACTCAATTTTGTAAAAAAATTTACATTTGCACTCCTGATTTAACATACAAAACATACAAATACAGAGGGAGATTTTTTTATTCATTATTATTATTGTTATTTGTTAGTTTTTTTTAAATGCATACAAAATTTAATGTCATGACATTATGAATTTAAGAGTTGCTGCTTTTTAAACAGAAAACAGATAAAAAAAAAATCTGTTTCTGCCTTTTAAGGTCTTTAATTACGGAAGGGTGAATCAAGATTTTTTAAAGGCATTTTTAAGAACCACAGAAACCCTGTATACCATTATTAACGTCAAAAGTTGCATCTGTTAATATTATTTAGGTAATGAACCAACAATGAGCATTATTTTTACCAACGTAAAAAAAAAAAAAAAAAAACATTAACAAGCACTGTAACATGTTTGTTCAACTTAAACACTCCATAGCATTTTTCAAAAATTGCTTAGTGCACCTTTAATATGAATGCATTAACTAACATTAACTTGATAATTTCAATATATTAACTAACGGTAAAGTGTTACCTTATTTTAATAAACCAAGCAAAACAACAAAATAATAACAACATGAATAAAGCTTTATATCTTTACCTTAAAATCAGCTTTGATGAGCTTACAAGAAAAAATATTGTTTTAATTTTCTGTGGCATAAAATGAATTAAAAATAAAAAAACAAAATATCTTTGTAATAGTTGCTTAATTGCCAGAAAAAGTTTGAAAATGTTGCACCAAGTGTAAAGTTAACTTGCGTAGAATAAACTTTAAACATCATTATTAGAGATAATTGGATATAGAGAAACCCACATTTACATGAACCTGCGAACAATAACTGATTATTTCAATGAGAAACTGTCCATTATCATGCAGGTTTGGGTGACAGCAACAGAGCGACTGCGAGTCAACAGGACTCTCCTCTGGATGATGTGGGAACATCAGCGACTGTCAGGCCGAGCTACAGAGAATTCACATTACGGCAAACTCTGTTTAGTAACGGAGAATTCAATTAGGGACGTTCAGCGAGGAGAGTTATTTCCCAGGGGCCTCTGCAGCGCGGCAATATTCAGATTTCATTGTCAGCGACTTGTGACTTCAGACAGACGCTTCAGTGTGAGCTGCCGAACGCCGTTTGGATGCTGGAGTTTCCAGGTAATTTCATTGTGGCTTTGAAAGGTGTAGAAGTCATCGTGTCATTAACAGCATTACCCGACTCCCAACTTCTCCAAATTATTGTAATGCATTGCAATCCCCAATGCAGCATGGCCTATTCTGCATGAAATAATGCTAAAGTAAGCAAACTAATAGTATTTTAATATATATATATACACTGAGAAATACTTGGTGTAGGAATATTTCAAAACAGTTTTCTCTCAGAAATTACTAGCAAAGTTCACAAGAAACAGCAATTAATACATTGAACTATATGTGGAATTCGTAAGAGTAAAATCAGGACAGATGCCCTTTCAAACAGAGTGACGTAACTGAAGAATGTCTTATTCATCATCCATGACAAGCGCAGCATTTCCACAAGTGTAGATCACGACTTTCAGGACTATGAAACATCATTGCTAAGAACTAATTCGCAGATTCTGTTGATGGTATTAAAATATCTTCGCTGCACCTGTTCAGATCTGAAATCCGATCGTCAGTTGACATCTTATGGACCGTAATAACTTAACCGGTCCAGTAGCCAGCGGGTCATAAATCCTGCCTCCTAAAGATGTTACACATGCAACCGAGACGCAGACAAATCAATTGATACTTTTACAGTTCAACCTTAAAACTGCATGAAAACGCTGTGGGATGTGAATTCATTCAGCCACGGGTGAACTTTCCAAGTGATCTGACAACGTAGTGAACAGATGAAGTTAATAAAATTGCATTTTAGAGCTGCAGAGGTGTGCTAATTGAAATCTCAATCAACTGCCCGAAATCGACTCTAACGTTAATCGCGTTGGCCGGAGAAACGGGATCCTCCTTGGAGAATAACAGCCATCATCCTGCCATCATTATCATGACTCAAACTCACAGGCACATTTGCCTACGAGCGTTGAACTCTTATCAAAAAGCAGCGATGGAACAACAATCAAGGGATTGGTGGAAGATTACACGAGCATGAGAAAGCCTTTCGCAACACGTATTAGATGACAAGAGACGTGACACATTCAGACAGGCTCCGAGATTTATTCTGAAACGCAAGCGGATCGCATAGCCATCTCCGAGAAGTGTAAACTCTGCTCGGGCAACATATATAATGCATGTAACCTCGCGATTTAGCCCCGTGTCACCGAAGCGCACGGCGAACGTCTTCTGACACGGGGTCAGATCGTATCCGATGGCTGCGGTACACGCACGCCGGTCGGCGGGCACATCTGACGCGGGGCGCTTTGGCTGGAAACTCGTCTTCCGCTCTCAATGACACGGACCAAAGTCTTTTTAATGAAGAGCGAGCGGTCATCTCGCGTGTGATCCGAGCGCAGCTGCTATCAGCGGTGCTTAGCCCGCGGTTTCCGCAACTCTCCGAGGAGCCCGAGGTCGACGGCGGCAATGCCCTTCGCCAGAACAGTGGGCATCGACTCATTAAAAACCACCGCAAAGTTGACGGCGAAAGTCCTTTGTGATGTCGCTCAGACTTTTTGCGTTTTTTTTTTTTTCCGTCTGGCCAAGTTTTGACTGAAGCCCTTTTTTTGAGGAGAGACGGGGCAGGGGGACACAACAGCGACCATATGTTCAATGTGACCCTCATTATTCTCAATTAGGGCAGCCATCCATGCAATGGTCTTGCTGATAACAGTCCATAACACCTTTGGAGGGAGCGGCGCGCGCGTCCCTCTCTGCTGCGGAGGATGAGGCCGCTTCCTGGAAGGCGTTCAGCGGGATCGGGGGGCGAAGGCCCCTCGGCGGGGCGTCGCGATGGATGACTTGATTGAGAATAATGGGGGTCACATTGAACAGCTGATGTGAGGGGACTAACCTTATGCCTACTCGTTAATGACATTACCAGTTAACGGCGCCATCTCTCTTTTTCTACGGGATGAAACACTAGAACAATATTGTTCAAGGTAGCGCTAACGGCTTGATTGTCTTTGCTCGCCGCTCGCCGATGACAGGCGTGCGTGAATCGGGAAGGTGACCCTCCGGGTCGAGGCGGGAAGTGCAAGGTACATGCCACGTTATGAGAAACTCATCTCTGACGGAAAACAGAAATGGTTTTTAAGGGTTTTTGAGTTTTTTTCCCCATACGATACAAGTTTTTAACCAGCATAAAAGTAGCCCATTTGAGTCCAAATTTATTTAATTAAAAATACAGTAAAAACAGTAATATTGTAAAATATTATTAGAATGTAAAATAGCTGTTTTTATTTTAATAAATTGTAAAATGTAATTTATTTCTGTGATCACATTTTCAGCATCATTACTCCAGTCTTCAGTGTCACATGATTCTTCAGAAATCATGCTAATATGCTGATTTGCTGCTCAAGAGACATTTCTGATGATTATCAATGTTGAAAACAGTTGTGCTGCCCAATATTTTTGTGGAAAAATATTATCTGATGAATAGGAAGTTTAAAAGAACAGCATTTATTTGAAATAGAAACGTCACATGAATTTAGTACGACATAACGGTGAGTGATGGGCAAACTAACCCATTAAATGCACTCTGTGTGACTTTTCTTTGAATAGCAAGTAACTTTTGTTTTGTCATTAATCTGCACGCTGGACGTCTAGTACACCCAGGAACCCAAATACAAGAGCAAAAACTCTTGTATCACAGAATCAAAGTATTGCTAGTTAACAGACACGCTTTTATTCCGGGCAGAATATGTAAAATATGATTTGTTAAGCTGAAATGGAAACCGAGACTTCCCTTTTCCCTCTGGCAAAGTTGCCCTGACATTGACGCTGCGCTGTTCACGCGGTGTGTTAATGCTAAATCATTGTGACATGCTCAGCATTTAAGTTAAACTAATATGGTTAGCGCTCGCTGACAACCTTCCCGTGAAGGTTCCAACAAAGAGGGAAGAAAAAACAAAGCACGACCTTTGGCCAGGCACAATGACAGCGTTGTGCTGATGTTACGGGCCGAGCCGAGCGGCAGCCGTGACCCTTATAACCATAATCAAACTCCTCTGTACCCCCTCAAAGAACACAAGCGTACAAGTTCGAAATTGATGAGCGCGCCACTACAAGTTCATGGCTTTGACCTACGGGGCATCTGATCCCTTGACACAGAGTTTATTTTTCCAAAGCTACAGCTTGATATTCCAGCACTTAATTTAAGAGCGCAGTTAAATCACAGAAGCCATAATATGTCAAGTGATCCCACTGGTAGCGAGCGAGGGGGACAAAACAGTAAGTAATGAAAAAGCTATGATTGCTTTTCTGTCCCACCAAATGACAGTTATCACCTCAATAACCTGCTCGGGGCTGGCCCCATCTAGAAATCACACGTTACGGCATAACGTCATCTAACAGGGTAGTTACAAAAATCAATACAAAACCCATTTCAAAGACACTCAGTCGGGGTGAGACGGGCCCCCGCTCCTGCGTTCATTTATTGAATAGCCCTGAAGGGGAAAAAAACAAACTTTCTCTGATCCACACACATTACCTTTGGAGCAAAGGCATCTGAGACGAGGTCTGAGCTGATTATTGCGTTTGTCGTCTATTACTTAACCTCGCTCGGAGGAGTCCGAGTTGTGTGCAAACGGGGCACTCCGTTTGCAATTCTGATGGCGATAAGTGACGACCTGCTTACAGAAGAATCGCTCTTTGTCCGTCACTCGTCTCCCGGGGCGATCGATAGCGTCCTCGCCGCTTCTTCCAGCGAACACGTGTAGACTTGCTAGGCAAGATCTGTGGCTATCTGGTCAAGCCCTTGGCCCTCCGACACGCTCCCGTATATTATTCCGCTTTGATTTGTTGTCAATACGCAATCAAGCGGGAGATGGGCCCGAGCAAATATGTTAAGGATTATGGAGCGGACAAATGAACTGGAGAGACGTCAATCCCGACAGGCACGTCAGCCCAGGCCTGATGAAATATTGCACGTAAGCACGATTTATAGACAGTAACATGGCAAAGTGCTCGCAGCCAGCCTGGTCAATATCTGACACCTCTGACACGGCTTATTCTCCAAGCCTTGCGCATGATGAAGGCCTCGTGGAATTTTCTGAACTGCCTTTGTTTGAGCGTGAACAGTTTGAAAGAAATCACCTGGCCAGCATGAGTGAAGAGCTGCTCGATTCTCTCATTGCGAGAGACTGGTGTGTCATCAGGACAGCTGCAGCATTACAATACAGCTCAGACAGGATGATACATCCTCAAAAATAGTCTCATACATCTTGATTTTGAAGAAAAAAAATCAGGTGTCCCACAAGGCTCTGTTCTAGGACTAATTTTATTTACACTTAACATTGATGATCTATTTAGTGCATGTCAAAATATCAATATTCATGTTACTACTAGTGTCTCTTTGAAAGAATAACCTGCCTAAGAACTGTAAATTTGAAAATTCTGCTATAATCCAGCACATTTTTATACTGATGCTCCTTAACATGCACTGTAGCTGATAAATAAATAACAAACAAACAAATAAATAAACAACACAACGACAAGTCTAAAAATAAGGCAAACCGCTTGGATTTCTTATGATTTTTTTCCCAACCCAACACCTGGATTGGACCTTTAGCCTAGTGCTTTGTCTTTCAGATAGGCTGAACCTTCATTTTTACGTAGGTGAGTCTGGTCTGAATCAAGTGTTATTCACAATCTTACTTGCCTTTCTCCATAACAGCACAAAAAAAGCCCTAGAAAGAAACATGGGTGTGAGCTCCATATGGGAACTATGAGGGAGCTTGTGATCACCTGGCGAGTATGAGTAAAGAGCTGCTCGATTCTCTCATTGAAAGAGACTGGTATGTCATCACGACAGCTGCAGTATTACAATATAGGTCTGACAGGAAGATATCTTGAATACTACTCTTATACGTCTTGATTTTGAAGAAAAAGCAGGTGTCCTACAAGGCTCTGTTCTAGGACCATCTCATTTACACTTAACAGTAATGATCTATTTAATGTATGTCAAAATATCAATATTAATGTTTATCAACAGTCAAAATACATGCATTTTTCCCATTTGACTACAGTTTTTGGATATTTTTACTCCTAGTGTCCCTTTAAAAGAATGACTTTTAACTTGCCTGAAGACTGTAAATTTGAGAATTTTGCTATAATGCAGCAAGCTTACATTTTGTATTTTTATACTGATGCTCCTTAATGTGCATTGTAGCTAAGAAATAACAAACAAAGAAATAAACAACACAACAGGAAGTCTAAAAATAAGGTTTAAAATGTGAAAATGTACGCAACTTAGTTTACACGGCTTCTTTTTTTTCCACCAATGGGAAAAGATTTCTTTGCTCAGTCAAAAACGCAGTCAAACTGTGACCGCTTGGATCTCTTATGTTTTTTTCCCAACCCAACACTTGGGTTGGACCTGAGGCCCAGTGCTTAGTGTTTCAGACAGATTGAACCTTGATTTTTATGTAGGTGAGAATGGTCTGAATTGAGTGTCATTCTCCATTCCACTTTCCTTTCTCTAAAATGGCAAAAAAGAGCTAGAAAGAAACAAGAGAGCTTGTGATCACCTGGCCAGTATGAGTGAAGAGCAGCTCGATTCTCTCATTGCGAGAGACTGGCGTGTCATCAGGACAGCTGCAGTATTACAATACAGGTCAGACAGGAAGATACAGCCTTAATGATAGTCTCATACGTCTTGATTTTGAAGAAAACAAATTAGGTGTCCCACAAGGCTCTGTTCTAGGACCGATCGTATTCACACTTTACACTAATTATCCACCTAATGCGTGTCAAAATGTCAATATTGAGATGTTGCATAATGCATTTGCCCCTTTGAGTTTGGTGTATTTTTTGTACAGAATATCTGTATTTGTACATTGACACTAGTAATGTTGCTAGTATTTTTATACTGATGTGTGCATTTTCTGTGTTAAATAAATAAACAAATAAGTCTTTATAACTTTGTTTACATAGCTTTTTTTTTAAATATCCATCAACGGGGAAAGATATGTTTGCCAACATAGCTCCATGTTAAGCAGTCAAGCCATGACTCTTGTATTTCTTACAGGCCTAGTGCTTAGTGTTTCAGAAGATTTTTCAGTCTTGCTTGGCCTGAATCGAGCCCAATTTCACTATACCATAGTCTGTCCAGGTTTGTCTCTTTGGCAAAAAGCCCTAAAATAAAACAGACTCTGGTGTGAGTTCCATGTGGGAACCTTAAGGGAGCTTGTGATGCAACCAACGAATAGGTTTGTCTCAGTCTTAGTAGCAGCAGTAGATTTGATTGTGTTTTCTTCTTATTTATCTACAGGTATTGAGAAGCATTTGTGTGAGTGTGTGTGCATATGACAAGAATGTTCATTCCCCGGTTTTATATTATCTAACCTTTACATGGTTCTCTTCCACACACACACTCTCTTCCTCGTACACACGCTCATTCCTGTTTCTATTCAATGAAACAACGGTACAGAAGTGTCTCGCGCAAGGCAAACCGACTTCGCCTCGTAATTCAAAAAGTCAGAGAGATACGCGGCGCAGAGAGGAAGGAGCGGCGGAGAATACCAATCAGTGCAGCGAATGCATTTCTGAAGTATATTTAAGGCTGCGACACGCTACCGCAGATGTACATATGTCCGAGTTTCTATTTTGCAAAAGATATGGCTTGTGATAACCTATTACAGGACATCGCAGGAGATCCCCTCTGCGGTACCACGGTGAGGAAAAATTCCATCACTCCCTGCTGTCGGAAAATGCAATACAGAAACAAATTATGGTTGGAATTGAAAAGTCACCGGCTTATTCTGTCTTAATAACCGTCTGGCAGAAGGGCTAAGTGCAGAGGTAGAGCGACTCCCCAAATGTTCTTACAGTATGATCAGCTTTGACACCTGGACCTGCGCGAGATGGACTACCTCTCCTCCGCCGCTCTTTTTTCACCCTTTCGATTTCCATCGTTTTTCACCTTTAACTTAACCGTGTCTATGTTTTTTCCTTTTTCAAAAGGCATACAGGGAAAACAGGAAGAAACAAGATGGTGGACGTTAGTAGCTGAGAGATGACGAGACTGCCGGGAGACAGTTATAGTACTTACATGTTTATCTCTCAAAACTACAATGCGTTATAACTTGAGACAATCATTTATGAGCTTCATTTACTAACAAAAAAGACCTACTGTCAGGGCTAACTGAAGACATGCAGTGAAAAATTAGGTGTGGATAGTTATTTATGCAAACTTATTGCATATGCATTTGTTGGAGTTTCCATTTCAGATGCAAAAAAAATAAATCGTGCAAAGTAAATTACTAAGGTAGTCAGTTTACTACAAGAAGCACTTTGTGCTTGACAGTAACATTACAAAACTGTATTCTGGGTTGAAATGCCTATGTCAACATGCATATTATTGTCTGAACAAACGGAACTTCGCTTCGCTTTACTGAATCTTGCGACATATCCTGGAGGAAATGATGTCGCTGGGCTGTTTGTTCTCGTATGGATTTTTCAGGACAGTGCGGCCACATAGTAAACACATAGTTAATGTTGTTTTGTGCGTCGTGGACGGCGCTTTCTTTGTCGGGTTTGTTTGAACAAATGTAATGATCTTGCCAGGTCTATAAACTCTGATTGAAAAAGCAATTCAACTCTTGAGTTCAACAATAAAAGATCTCTAATCCTGCTTTATTGCCAGGAATATTGAACACGCCGGATGTTAGCGCAGTGGCCTGAAGGTACCTTTCGCACGTTTATCAGGGCTGTCACTCTCGCTAATGCCTCACAGAGCTGCAGATTCTTCTCATCACTGGAGATCCTGTAAAGCTCTGTTCTCAGTTAAACTGCCTTTAAAACAGCCTGGAAGTACAGGGCGTGCATAATTTGGAATACAACTTTCAGATCTCTTTCTATAGGAGGTCCAAACCTGAAAAATGATGTCGGATTTGTGGGGGTTTCAAGCGCAGAGGAGCTCATTGAAGCAGACACATCTCATCAGAGGAACTGACCTCTTGACCCGGCTGAACTCGCTCCCGGTCCTCCAGCACAGCCGCGGAGGAAAGCGAGACCCCGGCTTCGCTCTCGTGGGTAAGAGGAGCCCATCAATAATTAACAAGCGTCTGATTGAAATTTTAAATTCACTGCCGTCGTCCTAATCAGAAGAGAGGACAGGGCAGATCTCCAGCGCTGCATTTACACACTCCTCGACGGCAATTAACTCGCAACTCACAGCAGTACGATATGAAGCAATACGAAGCAATGGATAAACATATCCAACCTGACAATATTCAGCCATATTTAAGAGAGTGCTGCACGTTTAAGTGAATTTGCACTATAACGTTACACCAATCTTATGTTACAACTGTGTTGTGCAACATATGAGTTATTTGATAATAAGGCTAATTATGAAGTTACATAGAGGCTTGTTCTGTCTTTTACTCATAGTTGTTTTTTGCACATTAATCTGGAATAATAAAACCATACATTTCATCTTTAGCTTTTTAACAAGCTATACTAAATATGTTCTCTCTCCAATCTCAACTGAGGCATCTTGTAGGGCCCGGTGTGGGGTCAGCGCTGGTTCTGAGGAGGTCAGATGATCGGTCAGTCTGCCGCCCGGGGCCGCTCGTCTACTTTGGCCGTTACGGAGGCGTTGAGGCAGCGGGCCGCTGGACTGTGTCTGATTAGCTGCTCTAATATGCTATTTGTGACTAATTTCCACTGCTGCTAAGTCACAGGTGATGGCCTCGCTCCATAAATCTTCGGCTCCCACACTTCTGTCTGTGCTCTTTTTCCTTTTTGCTGACCCCGGGTGAATAAAAGTGATGGATAACTTACGCAATCTGTCGAGAATCAAACACATTTTGTGTGTGTGTGTGTGTGTACATCTTCTACATCTTGCATTATTATTCTTTTATTGTTATTATTCTTGCATTATTATTTCTTTTAATCTGCACCATGAGTGTGTTTTCACACCCCTTGTTTTCATGTAGCTTGATTTCTTCTGCTCTAACAGAGTTGAGCATTTAAGTAATTGTACATTTCATGTCAGTTACTGAGGTTGATTTAAATTTGAATTAGCAAATAAGATGCAGAAGTGAAATGTAAATTAAAATTTAAGGGTTAAGCTTTTTTTTTATTTTTGTGAAAACAATTCATCTGTATGAATTCATAAGACAAACAGGATATAAACACAACATATGAGATATTTCCACAAACATATTAGTAAACCATGTTTGAAATTACACCCTTGGAATTGTGTTTTTAAATAATTCTTTATATTACTGTTACTATTATTATTATTATTTATTACAAAGCCAATCAACATGAAACAGACTTGAAGGAATAGTTAACCCAAAAATGATTATTCTGTTGAGCTAAATAAATAAATAAATAAATAAATAAATAATAAAGATATTTTAAAGAATGTTTGTGGCATGTAAACAGTTCTGGTTATCATTGACTTTGACTGAAAAAACAAAAAAAAGTATATTCATTAAAATAAATATATGTGACCCTGTACCACAAAACCAGTCCTACGTAGCACAGGTATATTTGTAGCAATATCCCAAAACTTTTATGGGTCAAAATGAACTATTTTTCTTTTATGCCCCTCAGATATCTGATTTTCAAACAGTTGTTAACTGTTTTTTGGTAAAATATATTTTTAAAATATACATATTTTCTTATATAAATCATGTTACAGAAGAACAAAAGTCTTACAGGTCTGGAACAACATGTGGATGTTCATTAAAATTATCAATTATCATTAAAATTTCATTTTCAGGTGAACTGTCCCTTTAAAAGAAACCTTAAACAGTTTCAGACTTCTCTGTTCGTGCCTATTTGTTGTTGTGTAGCACTAATGTAATTCCTCTATTATACAGAATGACTTTAAATTGTAATTCAGTCATTTCCTCTTACTGTCACCCTGTGTGGCCAATTTAATTCCAGCTCATGAATTGAACAGAGCCGGTTTTTAAACTCAATTTCGTCCAGCCCTGCTAACAAGGACGTCTAATGGCTTTTGTGCCTCAGTAGTTCAGTGAAATGTAATCAGCGTGAGTTAATCAGTGTTGAGTGGTTAAAAGGTGCGAATAACACATGAAATCAGCTTCCGCGGCAAACATTCACTCATCTGCAGGTGTTGTGGTGTTTCGGTGTTTGATCTTATTGAGAAAATCCTGCAAATATGTACAGTACAGACACAGAGAGACAAACATCCCGTCTGATTCCAGTGATTTTTCAACACCTGTTTAAATGTGCGTTCAGTGACTTCCCTGTTATCCGTGATCAGCGTCTGCCTGACCCCGGCGTGAGCTGTGACAGGCGCGGGGCGCGGGGTTGCTGGGCTAATGCTGCGGCAGAGGAAGGGGGATGTGGGCCGGCCCATCTGGGACTGAAGGCCTGGAGCTAACGCCAGGGGTTTGTAGGAGAACACTGTCAGCTTAGAGGACAAACCGCTAAAGCAGAGGTCACACACACAAACACACTCTGGGAATTCACTGAGAACAAACGGCGGCCGCTGGGAGTCTTGTTTATTTGTACAATTTCTACATGTTGTTTGCATCATTTTAGCATGGGATTCACTACAGGAACAATGCAAATCAGGTAACAGTGAACAAACACTTTTACAAAACAGGGCTGAACGCAATTTTAAAAGCGCAGCTCCCATTGTTACCGGTTTGAGTGTTAGGTTGCACAGACGCAGCGCACTAACACAATCTGCAGTACTTTACTGCGACTGTACAATATCACTTTGATCCAGACACATGAATCTGTGCTTGACTACATTTGCACTTCTGCGTCATCTGATGAATTCCTGCTGCCACAAACACTAGAAAAAGTCCCACCAAATTAAATCCCATCAAACTTTCCACCTAGTAAAGTTGGACTGTGGGTGGTTAGTAAAGTGGAACGTCTAGTGAATCAGCGTTTTATTGTTAACTAAACCAAAAACTAAATGATCATCTTCAGTAACTGACATAAGTCAAGGAGAGATTGGCATGGTAATGTACATTACAATGTTAATGTATTTGGTCTTGGCAGAATAGATGTTACGCTGTTGCTGCTGCTCTTGCTGCAGAGCAAATACCGAGACTTGCTACTGCCAATACATCCACAACATGCTGCTTTGAGCATGTAAGAAATACTGCTGCAGCACATATAACACCTTTGAATAACCCCCATATAGCATACATGAATCACCCCATAGCAAATCTATACAGGTGGAGCTGGGGAAGGTGGAGGGTTTCTGAAGTGCGCTGCAAACTGCTTCAGCAAACAAAAGTCTGGCATTTGAATACTGAGCAGTAAGCTCATTGGCTACTGATACGGGAGAGAAGCAATCAGCTGCCGTGTGACAATGATGTCGCCAGGTCAGATTGAGCTAGACCTATCGGACTGCACCGTCTAGCTCTTCACTATACACACTGTTTCGAAGCAGCTTCACAGAAATTATGAAGTTAATGCTTATCATAGCTAAATATTTTCATGCCTTATAGTCAAATTTAGCAGACTAAACCTGAGTGATAATACAGTTTGCATTTTGCAATGATATAAACAATCAGGCAGTTGAGATTTGCCATATAGTATGTATTGCTTTACTTGAGTAGCTATACTGCATACTGTATCTTTACTGTATTTATGATGAAATAACATCAAATAAGTATATTACATGAAACTTTAAAAAATAAAAATGAAAAATGTTGCTTAAATAGGCAGAAGCACTAGAATTACTAAAACTGAAATAAAGAATAAATTAAAGACATATAGGAATATTAGAAAATAATAATAAAAATGACAAAAGCACATAAAAGTACTGAAACCTAAACTAAAATTAAAACTGAAAATATTAAAAAACTAAAAAGCTAATTAAAAATATTAATAAGTACTATAATAGTATATTAATACTACTGAAATAGCAATAGTGAATTCATTAGTGAAGCAAAGCAATACACTGAATAAAATTTGACATTTTGAAGTAAAGACTGAAATAATATTTTCTATTGTCCTACACCACACTGATAAAAAGGTAACCTTAAAATGAATTTATCTGTATTAAGTGGTTTTATTCAAATAAAAAACATTATTTATCATCACTGAATCAACTTAAATACATTAATTTATACAAAAAAGGTTAATTACTCTTTAAGATAACAATTGCAGACTCCCGAAGGCTTTTAAATAACTTTTTTATTTATTGACTTATTTATCAGGGTTCCCACACCTTCAACTTCAAATTCAAGGACCTTTCAAGGACTTTCCAGGTCCGATACCCTCAAATTCAAGGACTTAATGTGGGGACACATTTTGAGAGAAAGGTTTACATCGTGTTACCTTGTAAGATACACTGTTACAGTTCTCATTTTTTGGCCATATGACAGAGATCTGATATTCAAAAATGATCTGATATTAACTTTTCCATGGATTTTATTGAAAAGAGCTTAGGCTCATGTAACGTTAAGTTAACGTAACGCATAATTGCGCGCAGCTAAAAACTAACAACTATCAAGCAAGCTAGTATGCATAGGCCACATAGCGTTGGTAAAATAACACATTAGCAGACCGGAGGGAATAATATGGAACTTTTTACAGAAAACTTCTTGCACAAAATAAATTCAAGCACTTTCAAGGACGTGTATCTATGTATGCTTATTTTCAAAAACTTTCCAGGGCCTTGACATTTTTTTTGCACAAACTTTTAAGAATTTCAAGGACCCGTGGGAACCTTGATTTGTTTATGTTTTATTTATTTATTTATTTTTATTTATTAACAGTGCAACAGTCTTCCAAAAATCATATTTACACCCATTTAAACAAGTGTATCATAGAGGTTTAAGACGAGAGAAAGATCTCTATAAAAAGATAAGAAGAAACATTAAGAGTCTGATCAGATGGTTGTGACCAGAGTTCACTGAAAGTGGATTAGTTTATGTAAGATCACAGCAAAAAGCTCAGAGTTCATCTGAGACTCCAATGGAGACAGTAAGTCCGAGCTTTACCTTCACCCACGATCCCTTGAGATCTCACAGATCATTCACCAAGAGACGGAGGAAAACAGGGGTCAGAAGCGGCTCGTAAACCCCCCGGTCTCACACAATTAAACACAAGCGGTTAAAATATAGTGGAAATAATTGTGTGGGCCTCCGGACGGCTGGCTTTGTGTGAGATGTTTTCCCCGCGGCCATATTCTTCACATCTCAGCAGATCCTTTCAAACGTCGGCCGGACGCTAATGAGATGCAAAGAGCTGCGTAAATATCGCCGTCCGCGTCTCGCGCTCACCGAAGGTGCCAAAAAATGTGCGTGGCGTCACGTAACACAAACACAACCGGCCTTCACTTCCAGCATTACAGACATTAAAAATCACCAGCCGAAGACCTGCTAATTATTACTCGCGCCGCGCGGACCGGCGGCCAACAGAGCGAGGAGCGCCGACTTCTCAATGTCAATTTCTCGCGGTAACAAATATATAAAGGTCAGGGAGTGAGTTCCCAGGGAATAAGAGCAGCGCTGAGGTGCTAAATGATGTGTATCTGGCCGTGATCACCTCACAGATGGCTGGGTTAAGATTATACTGCCCCCTGCAGTCCTGGGGATCAACGCTCATATTATCAAACACAACCACAGCAGGAAACCACAGATACATGCATCAAACGCCACATATAGATGTGTGTATTGAGTTCACTTATCAACTTTTGTGGTTTAGGGTGGAAGAACGCCTAATTTACCAGAATTCATTACCTCTGCTGACTTTTTTTTCTTTTGAAATCATTCAACTGTTAAAAAGTGACAGTAAAGACATTTATAATGTTCTACAAGATTTCTATTTGAAATAAATGCAGTTATTTTGAACTTTTTTATTTATCTCTCTTAAAAATAAAATGTATCACAGTTTCCACAAAAAATATTGTGCACCACAATGGTTTATAACATTTCTAATAATCAGAAATGTTTGTTGAGTAGCAAAGCAGCATATTAGAATGATTTCTGAAGGATCATGTGACACTGAAGACTGGAGTAATGATGCTGAAAATTCAGCTTTGACCACAACAATCAATTACGTTTTAACAAATATTTGCAGAGAAATCAGCTATTTTAAATTACAAAAATATTTCACATTTTTACTGTATTTTTGAGCAAATCAATTCAACCTTGGTGAGCAGAAGAGCATTCTTTTAAAAATGATTACTGACATGTCGCAGTAAAATTTGAGGTCCGATTACATTCATTTGACCGTTTTGAAAATATGTGGTTTTGCGCATTCCTCGATGTAATACCAATGTTTGTGTCGTCTAAATACATGCCACGTTAAAACAGCTGAAACATCGAGTGGGAAAAAAATAAAAATAAATAAAAAAATCACGTCAAACATCATGACCGAGGACAGTGCTGGGAGACAGTTTGAGCCTCTCCACACAATTAAAATCTAAAATATATATATAAAAGAGTGTGTTGGCCTGTTAGAGACAGCTGACGGTAGCCCCAAATAACGACAGCACACCAGACACGGCCGACAACTGCAAAAAGAGGCTCCATTAAACAACATGTGATGCCTAACAATGAGTGGGTGTTGTTGGGCCCGGCTGTGAGCGCTGCACTTTCAACTGACATTTGTTTTGATGTGCGGGGACAGTAATTAAGCTCCTCACCTGACGGAGAAGGTGATCTCTTCTGTCACATTCTGACAGCACTCCCAGCCACAGCTAAAGCCAAAGAGTTACAAGATTGCTAGCAGCAGAGGGAAAGACAGCGTAATGTTTGATTGCATGATAGCGTGCCGTAACTCGGAGCTGTTACGCCGCTGACAGCCGTCTCCGCGAGAGCCGCCGCACAACGTAACGGCTTTTAGGGCACCGAGGGCTCATTAGTTTATGACACACTCATGTTACTCGAAGCAGCTGAACAACTGGCATGTGATTGGACCGGGACGCTGATGTCATCCCGTTATGAAGCAGCAGAATAAATATCGATATGAGTTGGGTTTGCTCTGCCTGTTCTTTATGGAATTTCTTACTGTGGTCAAAATCTGTGCTGTGAAGTCATACGCAAAAAGTGTTTGACGATTCAACTACTACATTTTAAGCACATGAAACTGATTAAAAGTTACAGTAAAGACATTTAGGCCACTTGCACAACTAAATTTGGTTGTCAGTATACCTTTTAGTGTTTACCCATATGGCAAAATACATTGTGTGGCCAAAATATATTTAAAATATATGCTAAATATATGTTGTAAACAGTGAAGCTCAATGAAGTCTATTTTTGATAAAGAAACTATATTTAGTTTTTACAACTTAATATAACAAAATGTATTTCTGAATCTATTTAGGTGCAAGAGAACACATTTCAGTAGCCAACATTTAGGCTAAAAACAAATGTGGATGACTTACTGGAAATCAAAGTAGATTTATAATGATTTAACAATGTTTTATACATTTTATCTATATAATTCTTATATATTGCAACACATTTTATTTATTTATTTATTTTCTATTTTGTGTTCACACAGACAACACACAGACAACAAAACAACAAATCAAGTTTTTTTTTTTTTTTTTATGTGACTTTTATGAATGCATTTTCTTGGACTAAAATATATAGAGGTTAAAATATATTTTAAAAATACTTTCAATATATACACATTTAAAATATATTTACAAAAATATGCAAACACTGGCTAAATATATTGGTAGAAAATGTATACATAAATATATTTTGAAACATATTTTAGAAAAAAAACAATAATAATAATAAATAAAAATAACAATCCTTTTGGAGATGTACTTTTGTATATTTTTGAAAATATATTTTTAATGTATAAAAAGAAGCCAAAAAATATATGTATTAGTAGAAAATATATTTACATAAAGATTTTAGGGTTTTTTTTGCCCATATATATAAAAAAAAA